>NJDC01000703.1:160564-176872 GCA_002245475.1 Calephelis virginiensis | reverse complement strand
ACACACACACACCATACACACACGCACGCACACACACACACATACACACACACACTCACATACAAACTCGATCACACTTGTGCCTGCACATACAAATGCAAACATGCATACATTTCAATGTACTAAACACAATATTGAATATAATGTGACAAACCTTTATGTTTTGCATTAAATTACTGTGTGTATTGTAAAGTAATCCGAGGTAGGCGTATATAGTAGCGACTCAGTTTTACTCTATTGCTGCTGTTTACGAACATTAAAATTGAAAATCTATTTTATTTGATGAATAAACTATTATTATTATTAATTTTTTCTGACATTTTTCAGAGAACTTTTGATTTTCACTATGTACTTTCTACAGATATCATTCATTTTTATTTTTTAATTTATATCAAAATTTTGACATTATTAGTACTGTTTTTCTTAATTATTACCAAACATTTTGTATTTCTTACGTAACAAAATTATATTTACTCCTTGGTTTTCCCTGTTTTCAGGGAAAAATGATAACCTGGTCTACCTCATCTATATCAGTTTTAGCTAACTCCATGTTTTGCTTCATACATTAGGATTCTATTGTGGCAAGGTTTGTATAGGTTTTAAAAGTATGTAATGTATATGTGTTATCTAGGTCTGTAATAGCTTATTACTATAATATGTGCTTGTTAAATATTATTTTAATTTATTTTGACTTGACGTATTTTAGGAGTAACGAATGTTGTACCTGAGATATGAAGACGACGAATTGATAATTGATAGAAGAAGGCGTTACTTTGCAGAAATCTGTACTTAAATCCAAATAAAATTATTTAATTTTCAATTTTCAGCCAAAGCGTATACAATTTCAGACAAAATAGGAAAGACAATGCGTTATGAATGAATCGGACTTATCAGAAGCCAACCAATCTAGCTTCATAAAACACACACACACACACACACACACACACACACACACACACACACACACACACACACACACACACACACAAATAACATATAAGTGAATTAGAATCTATACTTGCTATCGTCAGCACTTGGTGGAAATCCATTGTATATATACGTTTTTTGGAGTTAACACTTGTACTTATCTACTGTATACTTTATTTAACACTAAAAATAAAAAGTACTTTTTTGATTAAACGTTCAATACCTAATTGGTTAGATGTTTAGTTTCAAAGCCCTGGTCATGCTGTAAAAAGTGAAACCGGTTGGCTAGAAAGTAACAGAAAGAGTTAAATAAAGTATACAGTGGATAAGTACAAGTGTTAACTCCAAAAAACGTGTATAAAAGTGAATCGATAACTCTCTTCGCTCTAATGTTGGTAAAAAACATACAACAAACATATTATTTATATTACTTATAATTAAGCAAAAGTAATCAAGAGTAATAAATTGCTAATAGGTTATTTAATAGTAATGCTATAATTTGAGTAGTCCATTAAGTCCAATAATAGGTTATTGCCGCCATATCTTCAGTGCTCGCCATCCTGAAATGTGGGTTAGGCCATGGATGGGCTTGAAGAAATGATCTGTCCCGGCCATAAAATAGCGACGTGTATTTAGTTGACGAAGGCTGTCATTCACCATCTGGACGGCCGAATTTCGCTATCTTGTGTATAGCTAAATAAAAAAAATGAAGTTTATTTTATTTCAAGCGAATAATGTTTTTAAAATTACAGACTTCATACTTGTAACTAAACTAAATTTAGTTGTTGCTTTTGTTTTAATTTCATTTAACTCTCAATGTTTACAACTGCAACAGAAAACTGCATTTATTAGACTAGATTTCCGCAGATTAGTCAGAATATTATAATTCAAATGACATTGTAATAATGTCGTATTTTATGTAGTAAACAGTGTCAACCCTATATGTAACTTTTTAATGTTCTAAAATTGTTTCGTTATTTAAAATTACATATATTTAAATAGATTTGCTCAAAAAGGCAGTGAATTTTGAATAGATTAAAATGAGTCACAGTTTATAATATCTATATGTAGTAATAGATACTGGTAGTTATAAGTATCTACCAATGGCGACTGATAGTACAAACTACAATTAACCGTTTACCTTCAGCTTCCTCCATATTCACTCATTTTCTGCTATCATAATCCTATAGGATTGGGACTCAAAGAAGCAAGCGGATTTTCTAATTAATAGAAATATAAGTTAGCTGCTGACACCGGAGCATTCAAAGGTGCGTTGCCAAACTGTGGTTAGGATATTAGGTTTTTGTGGCACTTTACCGGCTACTCTGACCTCCGATCACAACCCAACACTACCAAGCACTGACAAAGAAACGAAAAAGAAAAGTAAACGTAATTATGTGTAATACTAGGGACGAGTTTTATTGTTATTAGCCCCCTACACAAAATTGGGGGTGACAAGTTTGACGTTCGTGTGTATGTTTGTAGCAATAACTTAGGAACAGGTAAGCTAATTTTGATGGGGATGTTTTTGTTTGAAAGCTGACGTAATCGAGAGGATTCTTGGCTACATTATATTTTGGTATTGTTCAGGGTTTATTGAAGTTAATTCATTTTAAAATTATATTAGGTAGAGTACAAGCAAATGATTCTTTTTATAGTAAGTAACAGACAACCGTTGTACCGTGAATGTTATTGGTGTGTAATTCCACTATCCCTAGATTCCTTCATTATAATTCTAGCAAACTCAAACATACTAACTCTAGCAAATTTACCAAACTTCTCTGCTATGTTCAGTTAAAATATTTTTTTATGTAAAATTCTTCTAATGGTAAGAGATAGCCCATGGCCAATAGACACTACAGACGTTATAGATACGTCACTGTTCTGTCATTTTAGGCCTATTGTGCAAGTCTACCACCTACCCTACCCCCAGGACCGAAACATGACAGCCATTATGGAGGCAGGAATACGAAGGGCGATTTATCCCTAAACTGACAAGCCTTGTTGGTAGACCCATGTAACCATTCCTCGTCTCTCAAGACCTTGCCTGACAGGTAAACATCTATACTACACAGAACATCTGAACCAACGTGGAAATTAGGTTAGTTAGTCTACTGTTTATATTAATTACTCTTCAAACCGACGTTTGATAGTACGTAAACAATACTCCGAAAATCAATAAAATTTATCTGACGAAATTTACAACAAATTGCCGGCATCATATCGCAACGCAAATATTTTTTTTTGCAACAATAATATCGTTGTTTAAGAGATATCGTATTTTAAGATATAACGGGATCGCCAGAATTTTACTTACAGGCAAATACTAGCACTGCCTCTTTTTATTTAGCATATCAGACATCTTATACGAGTATATGAAAATGAACGTTAATTTTTTTTGGTTATCATGTGTGATGGAATGAATTTTTTTTCTTGTGTTATCTATTGTCAGGAGAAAATCAAGATTATTTTAATTCAATATTCATGGTCAAGACATGTGTGATGCGTCAGCCCGTAAAATCATCAAAATTGAAGAAAGTATTGCCACCCCCTTATCCCCGAAGAGTTAGACAGAGGTACATCTAGTGTAGCTATGACTAGCCCAAGGTACTTGGTCTGAAAATATGATAGATGGATTAAACTATCGCCAACCGGGCACATATCCAGTCGGATATCTTTAATTTTTTTACAAAATAGGAAAAAATATAGTTCGAGATCTAACCCGAATCAACACTGGACTAGAAGACAACAAAGACGATTGATAAATAGGTAGGTAATAGTAATCGCCTAGTGGATAATAGTATAAAGGCTAGTGTTAGGTACGAAACATTTCCAAGAACACAACCTACACGATAAAGCACAAACCACAAAAGTAATACCCCACTTAATATCTCGTTAAGGTTACGCTTATAAAGATCTCGTTTAATTAATTGTAATAAAATATTGTGCGAACAAAACCTGTTAGTGACCATTTCAGCGCAAAACCACAGAGCATCCTGAGTCAATGACCAAATCTGACTCATCAGTGTCCGTTACCGATAGGGCTGTCACCTCTCACAATTTTAATCGTATATTTATGTACGCTATAATTTATTTTATATACGGACTTGCAGACATGACAGATACATTAACTGTCTGCCTGCCTGTCTTAACTATGAATATTGAATCAATATAAACTTACATTTTTATTCTTAAGGACCTTATCTTAACCATAATTAACGCAACCAAAAATAAGTAGCGAATTCATTACAACCATTCACGCTCGATATATAGATATATATGATATAAAGGTTCATTTTGTATGTACCTTTAGCTGAACTGACAGATGTTGTCATGTCGTAACGAAAGTCAGAAGATTGTCATACGAAAAAAAACAATAGTCACATTGTTGTTTTTTTCGTATGACAATCTCCTGACAATAACCGTTAATTTTTAACGGTTATTGCGTTTAGGCATGATACGATGACTAAGGGAAACGGTGGTCCACTTTTATATATAAGAACAATATTAAATAAACAAAAAATCCTTGGAACATAATAGTATAGTAATTTAATCACAGTATACTTTTTATAAAAAAAGTATATTCACCTATATACACTTATATATTCACTTATAGTAGTATTTTCTATAAACCTTAGAAACCCTTTAATTTTATAGGTACTCATATTAAAAAAAAATATGTATGTGTATGTGTTTATTAATAAGTACCGAACGTCATCTTACTAGCGTTCATTAGCAACTTAGGTAAGTTTAGTTTTATTTACCGTTTAAAGGATTACAGAGGATTAGCAATACAGGGAAATTATTTTCAGCATACATTTTATTGAGATGTGATAACCCTAGTCAGCAATGAGTAAGAATTAATTAAATCCAAAGAAAATGATAAAACTGATGATCCATTCAATTTTAAGCAATAAGTGCTAACTCGTAAAGTCGAAAATAACATAAAAGATGTTAATTATAAAAACAAAACCGTTAGGGATCGTGATGACATGAAAATTGTCGATTTAGGAATTGTGTTTAATTTATAATTGACAATAACTTAAGAATTGGTACGCAATATATCTGGGTTATATGAAACAAAATGAGAAGAAGGAACAGTGTACAATATCAATGGTTCCGTATTATAACGATAAAAAATGTCTCAGCTGTTATTGCAAAAGTTGAAATTGTAAATGGTACAATATTTAAGTTAGTCTAAAAAAGAAAAAGGTCCTTAACTCATAATTCCGAGGTGGTCCCATATTAGTTTTATCATAATCTGACTAGTAGTTTTTGAGTTATACTCAATATTAAAAAAATATGTTTTAAATGTTAATGTTTGCAGTATTAAGTTTAATTCAAAAACTATTAGTGGGCTGTTGATAAAATTTATCATTTGCTACCTATTTTTCGAAAATATAATAATCAAATCGCGACGTAGTAACAAATTAAATGGTTGGAGTCGGTTTCTGCAGTTTTGCTTCGTTTAATTATAAATGATAGTTATGTTATCATTTTCCTTGAAACTAGATAATTTAATATTTTCATCAAATTTCAAATAGGAACTAATTATATAATGAAATTGGAATTAAAAATGTTAATACGAGTATTTTCAGACCAACGTGGACGCAAGAAACGTAGCCCAAAAACTTAGGCATTTAAGTATGCTTTTATTAGCGACACATCGAAATTTACTACTGTATTATTTCATGTAGCACATGGGTAAAAAACACTGCTTCGAAATTGAACAAAATGAGAAGAGGGAACAATGTACAATATCAATGGTACCGTATCATAACTATAAATAATGTCTCAGCTGTTATTGCTAAAGCTTAAATTGCAAATGATGTAACCCCAGAATAAAAAAAAAATATTAGAGATTAACCGTTTTACTACAAAAAATAAACACTAGTTGAACCCATGTTCACTGAACATTGTCTAAAATTAAATTCTCATCCACTAACATGCTGCCACGTCATCCACACAATTTTTATATGGTAAGTCTCCATGATAAGTATGATAAGCTATAGCAAATGTTTATTTAATACGAAAGCATATAATATCGTGTGCTTTGAGCGTGCAACTGCTAAGTCCATTTTTCGTTCCTATGATGCTATTTACGTATGTTAAATTCAAAAGTTTAAAAAACTACACTGTTTTTTGTCTATCTTGTAAATTTGCCTTATATGCTATAGTTATATAGTAAATAGTATAGTATATATTTGTACTCTAAGCCTACGATATTTTTTTATTTAAAAAAGCGGTAATGTTGTACAATTAGAACGAAAACTGTTACTTTCAAATAATAAATTAGTGTTTAATCTATTTACAAAAGTTATATTTAAATAATTACAAATGAGATTGCATAAACTAGATTTCTTATTTCATCAGATACTTACCAATAATACCAGTTACAGCCATGAGTCAAAACGAATAGGACATATTAAAACTATACTAAACTTTATATGCTATTTAATATAATTATTACATTTACTTTTTCAAGGAATAAACCAATCAAAGAATAAACAGGTTTTTGACATACTATATTCACGCGAATTCCGTTACAGGGTGGAACAGCGTATCGTCATGGCCCTTTAGATATCCTATCTTCTTTCACATTATTTCCTCTTTTTCTACAAATACGCCTGTTTTGGAAAGTCTAGAATAGATTGGTATTTTTCTAGATATAGTTCGCTAACTTCTCTTCCGTTTCCATAGTTTCTCTTTTACTGGGTGTCTACTGGATTACAATGTTTTTTTTAATAAGCAACAAATTTTTAAGAAATTTATTTTTGCAATCGTTTGAAAATATTCCATTATCATTTGATGAAAACGGAATTAGAAGTACTTTTTGGAAACTCAAAATACCAAAATTAAGTTTGGTTTTTACCTTTCCAAAGTTTCAAAATTGTTGATATTACATCAATGTTAAAAAACAAATATAAAAAGACAAGTTGTCTTGATTGTCATTGTATAAACAGAACCCTGAATAAATGAACTCGTTTAAGGTTATTTCAATCATACTTCGCTCTTTATTTTAACAAATTGATGGCAAACCGAATTTGGGTTTTATTATTTAAAATAACATGTATTAATATAAGTTTTTTGTACAGTTATAAACGGAGATCATAATGATTCATGCAAAAAAGTTATAGCTGCCAGGTCTATTTTATTACCGATATCAAAGCAAAATATTTAAACAATGGCTGTATGGCGTTAGGGTAAGCCGTGTCAACCTTATCGACAGCTAAATTTAACATAAAATAAAATAATCTATATAGTTACAATAGTGTACTCTAAATTCGTCTCTAAACTAATCATTTCCAAAGTGGATTATTAGTAAATTTTTAGAGTCTCGCTAAGTGTTGACTTGACCTCGTGAAAGAGAATGATCTATATTACTTTCGAGGGTTCCTATGACTGGACAAACTGGAAAAGGAAGATCAGGAAAACTAAGGATCCTTTCGTCAAGTGTCCTTAAATTTGGTAGGTTGGGTTAAAGAGCGATCGGCTCAGCCTATTGCTTAGATATAATAAATAATGCAAAACCATAATACTGTACTTTTTAGTGATTAATTTTAAAACAGTAAAATAACTAACTTCTTTACATTAAAAATATGTATATTTAGAATAAATTGTTTTAATTTATTGGATTTATAACAAATAATTACGGTATCTTTAATTTGTTGTTTGATCATAAAATTGTTTATGTTTGGTGGGTTTTGTCATAATTTAAGAAGTATGTCTTTTACCAGAATTAAAAAAAATAATCAACCTATTGAAAACTAAATCTTTTGGGCTGTTGACACCTACCTACTATTGACTTCAAAAGTCTTTACTTTAGATGTTTATAAACACGTGAAGATTACTTATAAGCATTTTTGCATAATTCGAACAGTTTTAGTAAGAAGTATCAGTATAGTATATTCACGCCCATATCCCAGAAAGGAAGGCAGAAGCACAGCTAGGGCACCCACGACTAACCGAAGAAATTTAAGTCACACAATGGGAGAGGTGGCAAGTTATTGCCAACCGGGCACATATCCAATCCAGGGCAACGTTATTTTTATTTTGTTTTTGTTGCCCTACCCGGGAATAGAACCCGGGACCTTAACAAATTAAGTCCAACGCCGAACTGCTCGACCACAGATATGATTATACAGTTTTAGTGCATAAAAATAATGCATTTTTTCAAGGTAACCATAACCTTAAATTATACTTTATAATTATACTATATAAGTACATATTTGTAAACACATTTCGACTTAAAAAATATTGATTTGTTAGAGTATTTTAAGCATTACGTAGTGTTTGTTGGTTCCAGGAAAAACTTTATATGGAAGATGACCCATCTCTTTTAATCACAAGTAGTTTAGTGACCTGCAAAATGACAAATTAAAATGGATAAAGTTTTAATATCTTATGCAGCGTGTATTTTTTATTGCTAGGAAATCTGTTTTCCTTTTGGTATTGGTGTTTACTGTTTTAGTATTAGTGGACCCCAACACTTTGAAGAAAGGTGACTGGTATCATTTTCTTTGGTAATATTTTAAATTTGTGGATTATTGCTTTAGTGCAGTCAGAACAAGTGGAAAGTACTTGACTAGATTGGTGCCACGTCTTTATCTCTTCCTGCCATCATGACGTTAGTTCCGACTATTTTCGCTTTCTAGTCTAAGAAAGGGAAGTTGCAAGTTGCTGATAAGATTACTTCACGGCTTAGATTGCCAAACAGTCATTAACATATACAATTAAATTTATCATATCCTATCATTTTTATGATTTTGAAATGCAAGCAAGCAGACGGATTTTCTAATGGTAAGAAATTCAAGCTGCTTAAAGACAACAAAAGCTGTAACGTTGCGATGCCAATCAAGCAAAAGTAAGTTATATTTAAGAATTTTTATATGTTAGAATTATTGACTAAAACCCTTATCACAAGCATAATGACATGCTTTCTTTAAGGAACGATTGAAGTTGTATAACTTGGACATGTATTTATTATTTTTAAATTACATACTTTAAGGCGGCTTGTATTCCTACCGTATAAAATGAGTTTCAGTTTCCTTAGTATCTTTGTTATTATTATCAAAAACAGAACACCGTGCTAACGTTTTTGAACGTGCAAAGGTTTTTGGAAGCACTAGGTGGCCCCGCGTACAATGGGGGCCAATTTGCGCGTAACTTTAAATATATAGTAAGCTGAATTTCTCTCTCTCTCTCTCTCTCTCTCTCTCTCTCTCTCTCTCTCTCTTAGTAAGTGTAGCTCTGCTGTGATAGTTTTGAGATTCATATAGACGCATCACAAGATTTTTTAAAAGATTTAAATGAAATAAATATATTTATTATTATACAATTTATGTATTATTATCATAATCTATCCAACACAGGAGACACTGTTTGTATACAAATAAGTCTTGAAATTTGAGTAAACATTGTGTTGTTCTAAAGTAACTCCAGCTAAGAAGTACTTCCGTTTATGGATGGTGGTATCGACAGGTTCCGGTTTTCCGTAAAGCGAGGCACTGAATTCGTGAGCAATAACTAATATCACACATCCGTATTGTTGAGCAGTTTCCTACTCGAGTACACTCAGACTCGGATATTTCTATTTGTAGTTTTGAAAGAACAAGATAGGTTTCCTGGTAATTTTGCTTATTGCCACCAATATGTAAATGGTGGGCATAGAGCTTAGGATTATACTTATAAGCTTAACGGCTACCAAACAAGAGCATTACTAATATGATATCTAGCGGCGGTTGTAAAAGTGCCTACTACTACAACTGCACTAGTTAAATAAATCGAGCCTGAATTACTAGATGGTTCTGTGGAGGGTGATGAGGTACTTAGATGTTACTCAAATCGTCTTCATTTAAAACTAATTTAAAACTAGCTGAGTCGACAAACGTTGGCCTATTGTAACTATAAATACTGTTTTTTCGTATTACCATAACTTAACACAACCAAAAAAGAATTAACAAAAATTGGTCCATCCGTTTTGGCGTGATGCAATACCAAAGGTAATGGAGATTCATTTGTTTAGATATTAGGTTCGAGACAAATAAATAGACGGAACAAATGAAGAAGATAGGTTAGGAAAATAGATTTTCTAAAATAATATTTTTAATTATTTAATAAATAATATTGTTAATTATTTAATAAATAATATTGTTAATTATTTAATAAATAATAATATTTAATTTTTTTTAGAACATTGAAAAAACAGTCAATTGAGTTGCCCGATATTGACCCGGTTGGGAGATGTTGACTCGGTAATCGAAACCTGACCCCATGTGTTAACTTTAATTTATTAATTAATGTGTTAATTTTGAAAAAAAGTTTGATTTAATTAGCTTCTTTCAAGTGCATAGAAAATGTAAAACTATTTTCAAAACCTTTTTTCGAGTTAATCATGCGTTTAGACGAAAAACGTTATATGTAATCTTAATAAACAATTTTTTAGGGTAATATGATAGCTACTATCTCTGTCTCCATTTATCTCCTTTTTTATAGCATACAGTTTCAATGACATAACATTATATCTATGTTCTTCTGCGTCGCGATTTGTCTGGTACTCCGGGTTCCTTTGAGATTTTACATAATTCAGTAAATTCTTAAAATTAACCTATAGCTTTAATATAATATAAATGAACTGTGTTTACACAAATTAAGCGTAAATTTATATGAAATACCTAAATATCACAATAAAAGTATATTATCATCAAAAAACATGCCAATTTTTGTGTGTGATTAATTTTAACGCCACCACACGATGATAGGAACCATAAAATACCAGTTCTCACAGCCATGGTCGTATATTTTATTGCAAAACGTATATGATAGTTACATTAAAAATTTCATAAAAATCACATTTTATTGGAGGTGACTGTAAATTTATGGCAAGCGTTTGCATCAGGAAATCAGCGAGGTAACTCTAAAAATATTTTATTAGGCGCCAGGAAGCAAGAGAAGTGACATCGAAAAATTTCCTCCACTGTCAAGGAGAACATCTTATGAAGGTTGAAGCATTATTTTATTCAGAAACGGAAAATTCATTTAACGTGAAAATTATTAAGTGATGCTATTTTGGAATATCGTGTTTGTTTGTTTGTTTTGCTTTTTTATATTGTAACAGTAAACTGGTCAATCTATTAAAGTTAAAATAAATCTCGACAATATTCACACCGAAGATGTTATAGACACGTTAATACTCATCGTAATAATAATCAAAACACGTTATCATTATTATTACATGAAATTAAGACGACTTTATAAAAGCACTACCGTAAGTTTATCTTCACGCCCGTATCTCCGAAGAGGTAGGAAGTAATTCAACCAGGGCATTTACGACTAGCAGAAGACAATATGGGAGGTAGGTAGGTGGCAAGTCTATCGCCAACCGGCCACTCAA
The DNA here is from genome assembly GCA_002245475.1 of Calephelis virginiensis. Classification (NCBI taxonomy): domain Eukaryota; kingdom Metazoa; phylum Arthropoda; class Insecta; order Lepidoptera; family Riodinidae; genus Calephelis; species Calephelis virginiensis. The sequence goes on along the minus strand of NJDC01000703.1, from coordinate 165,552 downwards.
CCAATCTAGGGCAACGTTGTTTTAATAGAAAATTGAAAAAAAAACATTTTTACCTTTTTAGTTGCCTGACTCAGGAAACAAACCCGGGACTTCATCAAGTACAGTCCATCACCGGACCACTACAACACAAAGGCGATTTAAGTAAAGTAAATGCCTAATTTGATCGGCTACTTCGCCTTCAAGCTAGACCAAATAGATCAAACTAGACAATTCGAGTCAGTACTTTGACTTTTTAAAGCTACCAATTTTTGCCAACTGCTTATTGTGAGAGCAAAGAAGTCCTCTTTTGCATTGACATTTTTTGGTGTTATTAAGAAATAAACAGACTTAAAGTATTTGACTTGAAGTCTGTTTATTTCAAATTTTTAAGCCAAAAAAGTTAATTGTTTTCGGTAAACAAGTGACATGTTTATTTTAAACAATTAATTAACAATATATTTAATTAATCATATCTATCATTTAGCAAAAAAACATTTAATAATTTCCTACTCTACGGTTTATAAGAGAAATGTTGACATTACATTATTATGTATAAGTATTACGATCATATAACTAAAAAATACCCTATTCTTCGAATAAATTTTTGCCGTTTACTAAAAAACAGGATTTTTTAAATAGGTCAGTATAATTCAAAATGTGCGATATTTTAATTTTTTTATTGATTTATTGTTAACCTACACCGAGCTGATAATACGACGAAACCTATTTAATAATAATGTAGGTCATCACCATCAAAGCCGCTAGCGGTAGAGAGTTATGCTGCAACTTGCCCGGGTAGATTATAGGAATCTACCGCCGTCACGTCCATAAAAGCCCGCAAACAAAATCTATTAATGAAAACACAATTTTTAAAAAGCTATTTAAAATATTCGGGCCTATATTTGTTTAGGCAACCCATTTTCGATGTGATTTCTAATATACTAACATAAATATATGTTTCATTCTATTATCGGCTATGTGTAGGTCGATGTAGGTTTAGATCTTATTTTTTTGTATGATATTGGAAGGCAAACAAGCACACGGATTTGATGGTAAGAAATTCACGCCGCCTAGAGCCATCAAACGTGGTAATGGTGCCTTACCCTCCGAACCGGAACACGTCAACTGCAAGCACTGACGTTATGGCGGCAGGAATAGGTAAGGCAGTGGTACCAATCAGGACGAGTCGTTACGAAACAATATCACCTTGTCAATTGTCACGGTATTAGTGACGGTAAGCCTATGCTCGCCTTTTACGAGTTGCCGGGCAGGAAGGCAGAAGGAAGACGGAAGGCAGCCGGTAAACTTACTTTTGCTTAAGGCCTAACATCCCGGCCTCAGGTTGGCAACGCATCATTACCACCTTTGATGTCTCTAGGCGGCGTCAATTTCTTACCATCAGGAAATCCGTCTGCTTGTTTGCCTTCCAATATCATTAAAAAAAACATGTTTTTTTTAATATTTATAATTATTGTTCGAATATAGGTAAAATAGCTAGTTGAAATTCTGCCTATAAGGCATTTTAACATACGAGTACATATTCCGCAAATAAATTTCATTCAATTTCATCTTCTACTATATTAAAAGTGATTGGCGTCACTGTAACAGTCTTATTCCTATATAGCTTTTAAATTTTAGAATTCACTTACATTTTGCTGAATTACAAAATATTTGCACTATTGCTTCGCGATTCTGGTGGTCAGCTATTTCAAAGGTATGTTAAATTTGTGTTTTATTTTGAGTCTCTCTGTTTTTATATTTATTGCAGTGTTTATAGGTACATAGAACTTCCGTTCTGGCGAACTTTATTCACTTGGCACTCTATAATGTACGCCTACCCTGCAAGAGATTTGGCGTGAAGATACGTATGTATATTATATCTTCACGCGAAGTCATTTACGGGGTAGGCGAAGGGTATCTAGTGCGAAATTTATACTACTGTATGTTGCTATGTCTGTAATTTTAAACTACAAAACTTATGAACTACAAAACTACTTATTATAAACTTATTATACTACAAAACCTGACCCGAGATTCGAACCCGGGACCTCATGCAGTCAAGTCCAACAACTGAACCGCTAGACCACAGAGGCGAGAGGGAACGTTACCAAATGTTTGATTAGTAATATGCTTAAAGCGAAAAAGCATAATTTTGAGTGGGGGCTACGGCACCTGGTTCAAATGCGGTTTTTGCGATACTGTATTACAACTTAATGCTGAGTTTTGATTATTGAAAGAGAGGTGTACAGTAGGTGGCTGTAGCGGTGGACGCTGGACATAAAATAGTCCGTGATCGTCCTCTTGTGAAATATGAACTTGCGTTTTTTATCGTTAAGAAATTGGCGGAATCAGTTAAGTAGGGTTACATTTAAACCTCGATTTAATTGGAAATCGGAATCGGATTTATCATTTTAGGTACTCTTGAGCACAAAATAGAGAATGAACAACATTTAGTTAATAATAAACAATACATTGTTTTATCGGATTCGTCGCATTCTTTGAAATTAAATGTTCAAGGGTACCTAAATGACACACCGGATTTCAATTTCCAATGCACGAAATCTAGATTCAAGAGTAACCATACAGGTGAAGTTTACCATTGATGAAATCCTGGATGGAAATATGTTATTGCGCCGTATAGTTCAACACATGTTTATCACCTGTTTCTTACGAAGAATCGTCACAATGTAGAAACGCACTTATTTCGCAAGATTAAAGAAAATTGTCTAGCATCATATTCATTATGACGCACTAAACTACTCGCGATATACTATCAGGCGTTTCCGCGTGCTTATCCAATATCAAGGCCGCCCGCATCCCTCATGCATTTCTTTCTTATGACTATGTTGTTATTACAAACGTATCAATTACGATTCAAAAAAACATTAACCAAACTATTATGTTTTGCCCTTATTTGTCAAGGACATCTTAATGTATATCATTTAGTACGTGACGTGAAGGAAGATAATCCAAATGAAACCTTCTGTCTCTCTTGCTTTAGTAATGCATAACTATATAGGTATTATAAAGTTGTCGAAATAAGGACTCAAAAAATTATTCCCTACCTTGTTAGTTCTCATACTGGTGCAAATATCTGATCCCTTACAATACTTTGTAGTATTCGTAAGGTCAAAAGATCTGCGATATTATTTGTTTGGGAAATGTATACGAAAGGGCTAACTTATAAATTCATATTAGGTATGTCAACTAAAATTGTATTGAAATAAATACAATATTATTTGGGTTCATCACTATAACAGTATGTACATGGGTGTGGCAGAACTGTCACTGTCGGTTAACACAGTTGACACAGTTGGCCTCCAAAGTATCGCACTCTTCATATAGCAGTGTCGTGTTTCTATATGGGTCGTTACTTTGTGTAAACTCTCGGTAATAATAATAACAGTTAAAGCTAATAACTATAATATCGTAAGACCAACGAGGCGTGGCTGTTTACATTATTCCGAATCGTCTAAGTCATAATCTAGTGAACACAATAGTACAATAATTGGGTTGTAATTGCGGCATAGACAATAATAGACAGATAATATACAAACCATTACATTTTATAGTCCGCCATTTCGTAATCGATATGATCTATGGCGAACGTGTTATTCATAAGTGTTATTGAAATTTGAATTGAATACGAAGTGGCTTAGATTGGATTTGACGGTATGTTTGAAAAAAAAAAGAATATTATCTGGTATCTACTCTCAACTTTTATGAGAGTAAATAACTATTGGTAAACCTAAAATTGTAATACAAAAAATAAATTCAGTGGGACGATGTCGTCGATTTTAGCTACAAAATACACTATTTTATTTGGAAAAAAATATTTTTTTATATAATAGAAAGGCAAACAAGCAGACGGATTTCCTGATGGTAATTTCTTACCTACTTTCTTCTTTGTGCGGTATTATTTCTCTTACAAATTTAATGTAAATGCAGAAAAGTGTGTTTCATAAAAAGTTAATTTGTCTGATTGAATACAACAGAAAAGGTTTTTATTTCTATTTCACTTAGACCTTAAATGAGGCACTTGTGACGAGCCTATATATAATACTACAATCTACCGCCAGATCGGAACGGTCACTGGGAAGATCCGTTAAAAAACTCAGCGGGCTTGTCTTAATCCTGCTGTACAAATTATGTTTATACACGATACACTATACATTATTATTTATAAGACATTGGTATAAGGAGCAATTAATCCCAAGCACTCTTATCCGATAAATATACAACTTATTCATTATTATTAATGATTCGGCAATGGTAACCTTTTCTATATAATTGCACTTATTTTCTTCGAGTTGGTCCGGGCTCCTTTAAAGAATAGACTATCTGCCTTCCTACCAAACAGCTCATAAAAGGCGAGCACAGAATTACCGTCGCTAGCACCGTGACATCTGACTAGGTGGTAGTTTCACAGGGACTCGCCCGGATTGGTATCACCACATTATGTTTTCCTGTCGCAATTACGTCAATGCTTGGCGTTGACTTGTTTCGGTTCAGAGGGAAAGGTAGCCGGTAAACTTACATTTGTTCGAGGCCTAACATCCCGTCCTCAGGTTGAAAACGCACCATTACTACCTTTGGTGTCTGTAGGCGATGTGAATTTCTTAACATCAAGAAATGCCGTCTGATTGTTTGTCTTAAAATGTCAGAAAACTGAGCCATACAATCGGGAACTTTAATGTAAAAACGAATACATTGGACCATGAAAGCATGGCTTCCTCTGTGGAGACAAGACACATGTACAGCAAAATCGTTTTTATTCCTCGTATTCACACAATGTGTAACACATTTTCTTTCTTAATGAACGTTAATTATTTTGTACACTTATTAATTTTTCAAAGATACACTTGGAAGTTACAGTCAGATTATTTCAATTTTTCTCTGAGGGAAACTCTTAGGCCTAAGTTATAAGTTGCTCGTGTGTCGCCTAGGGGCGTACAAAAAAGAGAATGTCGCCTAGGGGCGTACAAAAAAGAAAAAATCTAGTAATGTAT
>NJDC01000703.1:132518-160374 GCA_002245475.1 Calephelis virginiensis | reverse complement strand
TATAAGTACCCACAGCGTGACACGTGTGACCCTCTTTTGAAAAACAAATATTATATTACTCGATCCGGCAGAACTTCCCCATAGGAGAATTCCTAAAGATATAAATATATAATGCTGTGAAAATAACTAAAATAAACAATGCTAGCGGTGTCAACATCAGTAAACTGTCTCTTTTTTAACGGCATACCGACGCAAGAAAACGTAAACGCTGTAACCCTTGAAAATTCAAAAACACGTTCTTAACACCGTTAGAATCGGAAAAAAATCTGCGTCGAATAAACCGACTCTTTTTTGTTATTTTTGTTATTTGTCATTTTTGTTATTTTTTAAATTGCATACCCTACCCTCCGTTTAGGAGCATGACAGAGTCATTATGGAGACAGGAATAGGTAAGCCCTGCACGGGGAAATTGCTGCACAGCACTCTACTAAAAGTGGTCTAGACTTAACCAATAATTTAACCTGTGCTCACCTCTTACAAACTGTCTGACAGAGAGGCAGACCCGGACCAAAACTAGGACATACAAATCGTGATTCTGCTGTTCACAAACTAAACTTATTTTAAATGCCTGTTGTCTTTTTCAAATGAAAGAAAAACAAACGAGATAGAACACTTTAAACATGTCAGATTAGTCCGGAAATGTCAAATCGTGATGTTTTTAATCAACTTTTAGATTAAACGTCTGTAGGAATGATGTTTATGGACTAATTTGACATCACTAAAAGTGTTTTGTTTCTTTCTATTGCTCTCATGGAAAGAAGATAGCGATAACTTACAATTAGTTTAGTGAGTGCGCAACAAAATTATCACCATTGTCCTTGATAAGCCCTGCTGCTAATTTGCGTTATATACGTTACATGTTATATACGTACACGTTTATAAAAAGTTAAAAAAATGTGCATTGTTTGTCAAAACTTTTCGTTACCCGTTTATGTGTTTGGTCCCAAGTTCAAGGTATATCCAGTATTTACGTTTGCGATCGCTTTTTGGGCGTATAGTTCGTCGCCCGCCTTTCCTTCACCCACCGCTCAAGGCGAGTCTGAACTTCCTGAACTGAACTGACTCCAGTTATTGGAAGTTTTAAGAATTTGTTCACGTAATAAAGACTCTTACATTTCAATTACACCGCCCTTTTTACACCCCATGCATTACAGCTCATGTAAAGTATTATTGTTCTTCATTGATATTTTAATCGTCTCTGTAGTCTAGCAGTCTGGTCCTTCTTGAGGTCCTGGGTTCGATTCCCGGGTCGGACAACTATAAAGATAACGTTGCCCGGGATTCGATATGCACCCAGTTGGCGATAGGCTTACCATCTATCACATTGTGAGACTTAGAGTCTTCGACTATTAGTGGGTGCCCTAATTGTGCCTCTATCTACCCGTTCGGGGATATGGGCCTTTAAATATGAAAATAGTAAACATATATGAATGTTATTAATATTATTATTAAATAAAAAATATTACGAAAATCTTTTTAATATAGCTTGTTTAAATTTATGACTATTTCCATCCTTCTGACGCAATTCAAAAAAGGTCAATCCATGAGACGCTTAGGGTTCAGGATAGGTTTATATGACTACAAACCTATAAAACTATAGATAGTTCTTTATGACTTGGCTTTTTTTGCCAAATTTATCGCAAGTTGAAAACAATCTGCACACGTTTGCGGTCGCGTTTGGACGTTGGTATAGTTCGTCGGCCGCCTTACCTTCACCTACCGCTCAAGGTTCTGCCGAACTTCCTGGACATTTGTGACACAAGATATTAATAACCGTGATTTTGTTCGTGTGATGATGACTCTCACATTATAAACTTTACTAGCTGCTTCTCGCGCCTTTGTCTGCGTGTATCAATAAATATCTGTTGAGATATCGTGTTAAAAATAGTCTATGTCTGTCTTCAATGTTTGATCTGTTTATTGAAATTGGTTAATTTAGTTGAAAGAAAAAAATATTTATACTATGAGTATTATTCGTCTTAGCCTATGCCTATAGCTCTAAATCTTCTGAACATTTTTAGCAAAGAAGAAACAAACTTGGACACAAATTGACTGGTGACTGACTGGTAGTAAAAAATACAATACCTTGTCAACCTGTGGTAATAGTCTTAAGTCTACTGAGTTTACATGGTATCCCATTCTTTAGATTGAAACACAACAATAGGAAGCACTGATATTGTGGGAGCAGAATAAATAAGCTGGTGGGGCGAGTTGTATCAAAAATCTAAAATATAGTTTATCTCACTGTACTTGTTGAAAAATCTAGATCTAGTAGCCATCTTATTAATAAGCAAGGACTATATCACTCCAAGGTTCAACTTGATATTGATAATCTTTATTACTCTGTCATACAGACAATGATATCAACTTTACTCTTACTTTAGTCTATGATTATTAATAAGACAGTAAATCCGTAGGTTACATCTGTATTGGATGATATCGTCGTCATACCGCTACGTCTATAAAGTATATAATAAACAAATATATACCTATCTATGTATATAAAAATGAATCCCCATCTAGGTACTAGCCTGGTCGGCTAGTAAACAAAAATTTGAGGTTGCCTTTGTGGTCTAGCGGTCCAGGTGTTGGACTTGACTGCATGAGGTCCCGGGTTCGAATCCTGAGTCGGGCAACAAAAGAAAATTGGAAAATTAATATTTTCATAATAAAATAAAGATGCCCGGTATTTGATATGTGTCCGGTTGGCGATAGGCTTGCCACCTATTACAATGCGGGACTTAGTGTCTTCGGCTAGTCGTGGGTGCCCTGGTTGCTCCTCTACCTCTTCGGTCATATGGGCGTGAAGACACTTTTTTTTAAAACACGTGAGAAGTATTGATGTTTATTTCAATATTAACCTACCATTTTATGTCAGTATCTAAATCTAAGACTAATCTTATCTCGAGAGTTCAATCACCTTTATTATAACCTAGAAACCCATTGCAAGGTCACTTCAGTAACATTACTCCCTGCAATTTATTTTTGTTAAAACATGTTTAGGTTTTTAAATTTAATTAAGGTAATTAACCTAAATACATGGCGAATTCTGGTAAATGTATTTATTTTTATAAAACTTGTTTATGTATACAGTTTTTTTGTGCCAGAATAGTAGCCAGTTGGTTAGTCTTAAATTCAGGCTTTGTTTTTTAGCAGTAACCTTCACTGTAAGTCTTCACCATTATTCTTTTACGATATTGGAAAGTAAACAAGCAGACGGTTTTCCTGATGATAAGAAATTCACACCGTCTAGAGAAGCCAACGGTAGTAATGATGCGTTGCCAACCTGAGGCCGGGATGTTAGGCCTTGAGCAAAAGTAAGTTTACCAGCTACCTTACTCTCTGAACCGGAACACATCAACGGCAAGCATTGACGTTATGGCGGCTATTGCTGCCGCCGGTAAAGCGGCGTTACGAATCCGGGCGAGCGGCTGCGAAACTCTGCCACTTAGTCAGAGGTCAACGTGTTAGTGCCGGTAAGCCTATGCTCACCTTTTATAAGCTGCCTGACAGGAAGGCAGATAGTCTATTCTACAAAGGAGACCGGACTAACACGGGGATAATTTTATTATGGTTTTTAATAATATACGATAATTGAGCACTGTGCTCTACCGGTGGTGAGAAACAATAGTCGCCTAAACAGACCGTCAATGTCACTGGAACGTCGATATATTATTTCTTCAAGTTATATACTCTTCAGACAGAACATGGTGATGGCGAGCGCTGACGGTAGGAATAGGTTAAGGCAATGATCCAGGCGAGTTAAAGTTAAACTAAAACGTGAAGGGGTTAGAAACGCTATCGGTAGTTTACAAAATATCTTTCTAGATTCATTTTTCTGGATTATGAGTATAATTGCAATCTATCGGAGTTTATTGCTATCATGTAGCAATCACATCAGTCCTCGCAATTGTATGTTTCAGTTTAGAATGTATGGTAGAGAATAAACTTATAGATACGTGTAGATCTGGTCAAAGCAGCATCAATAAGTTTGCAATCTAGTGTAAGTAAAAGTAAATTTAAAAAAATAGTATCTTCACACCCATATCCCCGATGAGGTAGGCATAGGCACAACCAGGGCACCCACGACTAGCCGAAGACACTAAGTCCCACAATGTGAATGGTGGCAAGCCTATCGCTAACTGGGAAAACATCCAATCCCGAACAAAGTTTTTTTTTATTAGGAAATTGGAAAAACCAAACTTTCTTTTTGTTGCCCAGGATTCGAACCCGGGACCTCATGAATTCAAGTTTAACAGATGGACTGCTAGACTACAGAGGCGAATAGAAGTAAAAGTAAACAAGCACTTTTCATAGCACCAGGATATGTTTAATTCGGATAGTAAATTTCTTACTATCAGGACAAGCAAACAAGCAGACAAATGTCTGCTTGTTTGCTTTACCATACTGTAAATACTATTAATGACTCCAAACTGTAGCATAGTTGTGCGACGTAAGCATAAAGTTTAGAATAATTCTGAAATTTCACTTAGCGTCTCAAATACTAGCTGCTTTCTAGGTTCAGACACAAAATTGCGTCAGTGTTGGCACTCAATGCGACCTTGGGATTTGGCCTTCAGTAGACCATATCACCTTCAGGTTGGCGTATGAAAGGTCAGTGACGTTTGCCGCTGCTACTGAGGCCATGAAATCAGAGAGTTTGTTAACTCTTTATGTACTATCATAGATATTTAAAAAAATAGAATAAAAATAAAATAAACGTGTGTTCTTGTCTTTAAAATTTTAACAAATATTTGCGGAATGAAAGTTTTTGTGAAAAAATATTTGTGCAATTGAAAAAGCTAACTATCATGTGTATTTTCTTGTAGTTAAAAACATAAGTCTCCAACAGTATTCTATAATAGAATAATATGTTTTTATTCAAAATTAGTACATTTGTACATTTTTGAATGGTATTATATTATGGTAATTTTGTTGAGATTCTTTGTTTGTTCAGGTTTAGGAAAAGGTCCATTAATTCCGTTATTATTTTATATCCTGTAAAGTGCAGTAGCTCGCCGAGTTTTTAACTCCGTCAGCCAAGAATTCACAAACTGCCGATAAACTTGCACACGTAGCTTAAGATCTTGGCAAGTTAGCGATGCATCGGAAACGTATTTAACAGAGTTGACGGTTGATTTTTTTAATCAGGGGAGCCGAATGCTTATTCTGTTTCTGAAAATAATAATATAGTACTTATGTACCATACACTAGTTGGTCGAAGGATTAGCATACATCTTTCTTGGTGTATATTCAAATAGTGCAATATGTCCAGGGAAATAAAATTAAGATGTGCCGAACTTTACAGATGGTTTAGCGGCCCAACTATAATTTAGCGTTCTTGGAAGAATTATTATCAGCTCTTTAACGCGCGTGCATTTTTGAGTGAGCCCGCAGACTTTGGCCGGAATGACGAATTATTTTGACACACTTTAAAATACATCCCTTTGATGTACGCATTTACGTGAACATGGTGTAGATTTGTAAAAACTACAAATTACCGTCGAATATACGAAGTTCTAGGAAACTGGCCTTGGTAGATTTCAAAGTCGTAGGGTGACAAACATATTTCTTGATTTTGATTTCTAGTTAATGGTTTGGATTGAAATCAAAAATTTTAATAAAGCTGGAGACGAGCTGTAAATGTTTGTTGAATATATTTTTTTAGAAATATCATACATTTTTTTTGAAATTATTGTAAAAACCTATATTGACGCTCATCTGCTGGTATACCAGAGCAAATTGGCTCGCGAACTTATACTCAAGTGTCATATATTTTTATAGCACTCATCCCTTTGATGTTCACATTAGTGTGAACACGATGAAGGTTTGCTAAACTACAAATTATTCTCGAGCAAAAAATTTCTAGGAATCTGACTTTGGTATTTATTGAAAGTCAAGAGGTGACCGTTTCATTGGTCTAATAATAAAAAGCGGCCAAGTATGAGTAGGTCTCGCCAATGAAGGGTTTTTTGCAGTTCGTTGTAACTTCGATGTTTTAAAATAGTGTATTTATTTTATTAAGGCTATGTTTCAAAACGTCTGAGTAAAGCAATCAGTAATAAGTAGTAACTTTTGAGTAAATTGTTGAACTTCCAATACCATAAAAAAACGTTAATTATATAATAGGTTTGTCAACTATTGAAACCTTATAATAAATTTACGATGTCAGATACATGTTTCGTTTTTTTTCCACACATATTTTTATATTACAAAACAGCACACAAGCATGCTACCTAAAATACGACGTTGGCGAACACTGACATTATTGTTGGAGAAATAGGAAAGGGCAGTTTTTCTACACTGTCTGTCTGCAGACTATCTCTGTTGTGTTTATTACTGCCTTGTTATGGTTTGCGGGATAGGGTAGCCATTACACTTACGAAGGAAGATAAAATTCCAGATGTAAGATAGCAACGCACCCATCACTAATACGAGTAGATAGTAAAGTGCTGTGCAGTATTTCACTGACATGGATTACGTAACCTAACCTTCTCCTGTCTCCAAATTAGTAACTATTGCCTTGCACTTTGTTGGAGGGTAGGCGAGGAATGTTTCACACTTAGAATAAGATTCCAGTAATAAGATAGTGACGTACTAGTATAAGTATGGCATCTATAAACGATGGTTGCATTTTGCCTTATGGGAAGCGGTTCGTACGCTACCAATAACCTTTAAAAAATAATATACTTACTGTTCTTTAAGTGAAGTGTATTTCTAACCATCAGGAAATCTGCTTGTTTGCCTTCAAATTCCATTTAAAACTTGGCTCAAAATCCAATGAGTCAAAATTACTGTCAAATTATAGAGCTTACGAGTTTATGTGAATCGATTATAGTGTACCATTGTGCGGTGTATCTGGTTGATCATTTATGGACTAGTCTGTGAATCTAGTTATAGCTAGTACCTACTCAACAATCGTATGTTGTGTGGTACTTAAGTAAGATTACAGCGATTTTGTGTAACTAATTGCAATTAAGACATTTTTTTACATTAATGCTTAAAAATGAAAGAAAAAATCTGAATTTAGAAATAAAGTAGACAAAACGTTTAATTCCAAAACAAGCTAATACCGCGGAACTGAAATGTTTTGTCATCTACAAACGCCCACGCCACGCCCGGTGTAGAGAAGAAACATTCGTCGAGTGCGGGTTGGTGTCCTTTGTGTTGAGTTCTTCGACAAGTTTGGTAGAGGACGCGACAAGTTGGATTGCTTCCCGAGTTTGGACTTTGTTAGTGGTAGGCGGTGGGAAAACTCGTTAGGCTTGTCATAATCTAAGTTACTTAGAAGAATTTTCTCTAAAACAGTGACACAAGAAACGAGTTCCACGTAATCAGCAAAATAAGTAGTTATTTTACACGCGTCTCAGCAAAATAAGTAGTTATTCTACACAGGTCTCACCAAAATAAGTATCACTTTTCCTTATTTTGTTCAATCTTATATTAATTAATTTATACGAAACAATTTAACCCAAATGTTAAAAACACAACAGTTTATAGAATAATACCAAAATAAAATAATATACCTAAGCTTTTCAAAACCTGTTGTAATATTGAATTCATGTAACAAGCCAAATTTAATGGTTCACTATAACCATTTTACGTTGAATAAATTTATTTTAGTAGGTATAATTAGAACATCATTATTTTCATAACAGACGATTTTTGTTTCATAATGGAGGTTATTATTAGCAGAAAGGGTGTGCACCGAAATTTTTTTTTGGCAAAAGATAGCGAACAAGCATGCGAACAAACAAGCTAATGACTGCAGCCTGTAAATACCTTATATATTGTAGTCCGTCGCTGTCCTGTGGCCGGGATGTTAGGCACATTGTGCAAGTACACCGGCTTCGCTGCCCTAATGACTTGTTTGCCTTAGCTCACCTCTTATGAACTGCCAGATAGGACGGCAAAGGGTCTGTTCTACACAGAGGACCCGCACCATCACTAGGATACCAGTAATAATACCTCACCAAGTACGACGAGACAAAATACTGTCGGAAACGGGGTCTAAAACATAATTAACCGATGCGGAACCAGGCAGGATTCGTGCAGTCATAACAATTAATGTTTCCTATGAATAAATTATAAAAGTAAAAATATAAAGTTTGTCTTGTAGAAAAAAAATGTACTAAGTAGCATACTGTAATACTGGAACGTGTTATTTAATTATTTATTAATAAAAACAATATTTTTTTATATAATCTTATTGTATTTACTATATTTACTTTACATCTTTTTCAATATCTTCCCAATCATCAATGGACTTACGATTCGTTTTTATCTTTTTTTCGTTCTTAATAATTTTCAAAATTCAATGATTATTTTTAAACAGCCAGTCGAGTTTGCATCGTAATGCAACCTCTACTATACATAAATATCAGTAGCATAGTAGCATAGTAGTGAAGAAATAAGACTTTTGATGAAAGCTTAAATAATGAAATGGGTACTAGCAATTGAAACTTATCCTTAGCTAGGTTAGAATGACGAAGTTGTCATTATGGCATACTACTTTGCATTCGAGGCTTCGCCTGCTGCTAAACTTATATTTTTTCGTGAATTGTAGCCCATGTGATATCCTGACAAATACTGAGCTTTTCCTTGACGGACTCATGTTACCACACTCTGTTTTTTTATAATATCATAATACCACCTTTTTATGTTTTTATGTAATTAAACTATATTACTCAAGTTGCTTATGTTTAGGGTTGGGTAAGATTTCAAGTTTTTTTTTGTAATGAAGTGTGGTAAATTTTGGTCTGTCAATAAATGTTTTCTTCCTTTTTTTTCTGATGTGTAAACTATATTTCTGTAAAGTTTCATCTAAATACGTTTAGCAGTTTTTGCGTGAAAGAGTAACAAACATCCATCTCTTCTCACAAAATTTCGCATTTTTTAGTAGGATAGATGTTATTCCAGTCTTATATCTCGAATTTTGGCAAAAATTACATTTTTTTTTTCAATTTTCCATTGTTTATAGTTTACGCCATGTTTCATATCAACGTAAAAATCTCTAATTTGCTTTAGAATATAATAATGTGATTTTTGACAGACGTAGTAGATGATTATATATTCTGCAAATTTCTGTAGGTACCTAAATCTGTTATAGTTATCCGCCTACAGTTGGTGCGTTGACCTCTGACCTTCAGAGGCTAAACAACTAAATTCGAGCATTATTTCACGCATTGCGAGTTGCCTAGGTCATAACCCTTGTTGTTGATTGCTTCCAAACACTATTAATAAATTATAAAAACATGACAAGCTATCTACCTAAGACATCGTCATAAAAACTATTCTAGTTGTATCGTCTGGCTGTGGATAAATATATTTGATGATTGCTTATTTGTACTAATTACGTATTGATGATTTTATTTCGTTAAAGTATTTTTATAAGTATTGACCAAACTTCATAATTAATCTATCTGGATTTTCATTATATATTAAATTACTAATCCAATTTTAAAAAATACCAATTACAATTTATTTAGATCACAATATCAGGGAAAGTGTCATCAAAATCACGTTAGTCATTTAGGAGATAGCTAAAACTAATATCCGTTATATTTTTTTTATGACAATAGTTTAATTTAGACATTACAATCTGTACATAGTATAAAATGAAGTCGCTTTTCGCAGTTTGTCCCTATGTTTACTTAAATCTTTAAAACTACGCAATGGATTTGCTAAATTTGAAATTTAATAAATATAGTTATATAATGGGAAGTTTTTTTATGTAAATTAACATTGAAGTTGTCCACCCGTGCGAAACTGATACGAGCTGCTTATTTTAATAAATGTCACTAACCTAAAAACGTTTTTTCTAAAAGAAGTGCTTGTATCTAATTCACTTACAGTAACGCGTAGTTAGCGCAACTACGGTTGCTGCGTTGACCTTAGACCTTTAAACACTTTAAACGAGAAACACAGTTGATACCAATCGAATCTTAGCATTATTTCATGCACTGTCATTTAATTAGAACATCAGCTATCAGCCAATTTGAATCTTGAGTTAAACTTTCCAATTCTATGAAATTCCACCAAAGCAAACTAAGGCGATTACCACACGGCCCCGTTCGCCGCCGCGCGGGGCGGAAGCGAAAAAGCGGTTCTCCACGCGATAAGGCGGTTTATGCGTCTGCTGCGCGGATGGATTTAACACGGTTGTGACCAGTTTGATCAAGGTCACTGGCAAAAATGGGCACAGAAGTAGTAGCAACAATCTGGCTTTTATGGAGTAGAAAAAGAATATGAAAAGATATTGTGTTTATTTATTTCTATGAAGCAGAACTCTAAATGAGACATTCGTGGTATCATATGAAATACTTGCACCTACGACGATCCGCGCGGTTATGCTGTGCCCTGTGTGCTAGGCACCGCATCTCCGCGCGGACTACAGCGCGGAGGTGCGGTTGCGGCGAGAGCACCGTCCGACCGCGCTGTCGGGCGTAGTTCGTATGTTATGTATCTCCGGCTTTATAAGAGGCCAATGCAACATGAGATCCGTGTTTTAATTGCCTTACAGACGTGTATTTTGAAATTTCGAACATTTCATTTTGTAATAGACTGTTATTTTTATAAAAAAAACCTGTACTCTTTTTTCTTATTTTTTTCTTTAGGTTTTGGCCTTCACGTTAGTATTTTGCCATTAGTCAAGTAGAAATTTGCATGTCATTTTTAATCAATCATAATTAGTCATCAGTCATAACTTCATAAGTCTTCAGTAAGTCATGTCAGGCTCTTGGGTAAAGCGGTGGGCTCTTTACACTAGCTCATGTAATGAGATTTGGCGGCAACGAGGAAATACACGATACGCTAATTTCTTCATGATTATTTCATTTGTGCACTTTCACTGAACAAAATTGAACAAAATGCCACCAAAATTGACTAATTTCACTCAATATCAACACGAAATTCAATAATTATGAAAAAACTTCGACCATCTATTTTCTCGATGGCGCCAAAACTCCCTGTACTCTTCTGTGGTTTTAAATGTCAATAGTATCTACAATTTTTAAAAAACGAATTAACTCGTTTAACATACTTATATTCTGTAAATCTGTAGTGATGTCTGTACCTAATTCGCTTACAGTTATCCGCCTACGGTTGGTGCGTTGACCTCCGACCTTCAGAGGCGAGAAATAAACTCGATACCCACCGAATGCGATCATCTGCACTGCGATTTACTCAGATCATAAAATTGATTTTAAAACATAGACTAAGGTTTACTACGGACTTATTCGCTTATACCTAATTCTATGTTTGTACAAGCTATCGTCCCCAGTTTTGTCAGCATTTTAATATTTTATTCCTACTCATGAAAACTACTTGATTTTTATGTTACTTAATCATTTGTTATTAATTATTATATTATAATTATTGACCTATATCTATCGCAGAGTAATTGTGTACAGTGTATATAGATACTATATTTCATCACGATCGCTTCAGCCGTTTAGATACGAGTCCTGACAACTAGTAAATATACAAGTTTTTATATTGTAATTAAAGCTTACAGATTTGCTTAAACATTTTGACTTTTGTCAGTATTTTGCTACTTTGGGGGTGGCCATAAATTTATCTCAGTTTCTTAAAAGAATTTACTCGTACATCATCCGATTTCTAGAGAACCTCCGTAGAATTAGTAGCAGACATTACTGTGAACTAACAAATAGACTTAGAATAATTTTCAGCAAGTATGATCTAGAAATACCAATAATAATATAAACGACGAATAATAATGGCGTAATGGTAAAAAATACTTACAGATAGCAAGGACGATGCCGACGATTGAAATTTGAAGCTGACGTCACAAAACAGAAATTGAGATTTTATCTATTTTAATGATATTGGAAGGCAAACGTGGAAATACAAGCACTTCTTTTAGAAAAAAACGTTTTTAACAAACGTTGTTAGTGACATTTATTAATATAAGCAGCTCGTATCAGTTTCGCACGGGTGGACAAATTTCAATGTTAATATACATACAAAACTTCCCCTTATATAACTATATTTATTACAAACATCTATTGCGTAGTTTTAAAGATTTCAGTAAACATAGGGACAAACCGCGAAAAGCGACTTCAATTTATACTATGTACAGATTGTAATGTCTTTTTTTTATGATATTGGAAAGCAAACAAGCAGACTGATTTCCTGATGGTAAGAAATTCACGCCGCCTAGAGACACCTAAGGTGGTAATAATGCGTTGCTAACTTGAGGCCGGGATGTTAGGCCTCTAGCAAAATTAGGTTTTGGGTATCTTATCCCTTGAACCGGAATACGTCAACGGCAAGCACTGACGTCAAGGTGGTAGTACCAATCCGGGCGAGTCGCTACGAAACTCTACCACATAAAAGTTCACTATGTTAATGTACTATGTCAAGTCTACTATGTCAGAAACAAGAATATTCATACTGTTCCCAAAAAGGAGGAGGCTATTAATGAGACTATATGTGTTTTTAGTTTTATTGTTTACTCGTCCAATAACAAAAGGCTTTTTTGGTAGTATATGGATAACTAAGAAACTGCTTCTTTGATGTTGATATTATGTGTACGGGATCGTTTCTGCATAATTAGCTACCTACCTAAAAAATAATTATCAAATTAAGGTGTGGTAATGAATTTGAGTCGGTTTACTGCAATTTCACTGCTCAAATTACATTGACGCTACAAACATACATTCTGTTTTACTTTATATATAATATCTGAATCTTGTGCAATTTATGCCTCATTACGTAAGTATATTTCACCTCAAATGTTTCTGAGACTTTCCACGATTAAGTCATCTTTTTATCTATTCCCGTAAATTTACATCAGCGCAGCTCAAACTACGATGACTCAACCAAATTTATATTTATTACTAACTGTTGTCCCCTTCCTTCTCCTCTCCAAAAGTTTCTAATAATTTACTAGATGGCATCCGCACACGCTCGACTGGATTGGTACCTCTTATTAACTTGTTTCTTTCACCATTGCTTTAATGTTCGCTATTGTCGTATACCTTGTTGGGTGTTAAGGCATGCGGTAGAGTCGCGCACGTAACCTTTCATTTAGAAAAAAAAGTATCTTCACGCCCATATCCTCGAAAAGGTAAGCAGAGGCACAACCAGGGCACCCACGACTAGCCCACTAAGTCCCACAATGTGATAGGTGGCAAGCCTATCACCAACCGAGCGCATCCTGAACAACATTTTTTTTATTAGAAAATTGGAAAAACCAAATTTACTTTTTGTTGCCCGACCCGGGATTCGAACCCGGAACCTCATGCAGTCATGTCCGACAACTGAACCGCTAGACTACAGAGGTTTGCCTGGAAGTGTATATAGGTTGGACCTTGCTGTCGGGGAGCCGCCTGTTTCTTCGTTATCAATAAAAAAGTACTCTCGCGAAACTGCATTACACATACCAGCAACCGTACGTAGTTTGATATCAGTGTAAACAAAAGATCGTGCACCCGAACACATCTGGCGAGCGGTTGGAAGGTAATTTCGAAATCGCATCTGTAACGTAAACTGATGCTTTATAAAATAAACAAAATGTGTTTACGGTTTACATCTCCAATATTCGGTGCAACGATTGTGGGAAACAAATTGTATCGTCGGCATTTAGTACAACTTCCTCATATTTATCTAATTTTAGATTAACATGTTGGTGAACTCCGATGAAGCACATTAGCCAATTACTTACTAGGATGCTTATAATAGACGAGGTCAGATTGTCCCCAACACTGTGACAACAATCGTGTATTGGACTTTGTACTTCTCGCCCTATAGGTATGGCTACCGTCTCTATATGTAAGTACTTATTCTACAAAGTCTCTGTGAAATCCTTAATTGCAAATATAACCCAATAGTTTTTTTCCTATGTACCCCATTTCATTATTCTTTCAAATAAAGTTAGGATGACTGGTAGAGAATGCTATGTAGCATTAAGTCCATCTTTGTACACTGTAATGCATGAATTTTAACTAAATAAAAAATAAATAAATATTAAACACCATTGAAGATACGAAACTAAAGCAAATGCTGATGTTATAGTGGTAACCATCAGGAAATAGTGCAAATAAGGCGCAAATATGATGATGAAATATGAGTCTTCAAATTCTTTCTATTCAACTTCAATCTAAAATTGTCAACCTAATCCTGTTCCCGAAAACACGCAGTTGTTGCCACTTTTTGAGAGATTAAAGATTAAACTTACAAAGTTACACATAAGTCTTAACTTTGAGGTTGGCAACGCATAATAGTAATTTATTATTTTTAAAAATGAAATGGATACGCTCCTTGTGTTCCTTTCGAAACACTATGAGAATAGGGCTACCCGATAATTTTACTGTTGATATAAAGAAAGTTAGTGAAAGCGAACATTAATCGCACATTGAACGAGGCGAAGTTCGCCGGGTCAGCTAGTTTATGTGATTATTTTATTAATAAATACTAGTTACGTATTAGTTCTCCGAGTTGGTCCGAATCCTCGTTTAGAGTAGGCCATCTGCCCTCTTGGTTGACGGGTCGTAATTGGCTACCATAGGTTTACACTGTTGGCACATTTCTGTCCAGCAACTTGTTCAGTGAGGCAGGTATTCAATGCCTTGCCTAATTCTGACGTTGAATGAAAATGTTTGACGCTCTCATATTCCCATTAGGATGACCTGTAGACTTCTTCATTAGGTATAACACCCCAGCACCAGGAGAGCTAAACACCTATAATATCTGCTATCTACATGTCTTACGGCTGTGTATTACCAACACAAGAGTCATGTGCTTGGTCACTGTTAAGGCGATTATCACACGGGACCGCTCGCCGCCGACCGGCGGGCGGCGAAGCGGACCTCAATTTGCAATGACTTTCCTACAAATCCGTAGATACGTAACACACGAACTCCGGCCGACAGCGCGGTCGGACGTTGCTCTCGCCACAACCGCCTCTCTGCGCGAACTACAGCGCATACATAACACACGGGGCACAGCATAACTGCGCGGATCGTCGTAGTTACAGGTATTTTATATGATACCATGAATGTCTAATTTAGGGTTCTGGGTCATAGAAATAATTGAACACAATACCTTTTTATGTTTTTCTTTCTACTCCATAAAAGCAAGACTGTTGCTACTTCTGTGTCCATTTTAGAAAAGAAAAAGAAAAGAAAAAAGATTTATTTGCGGAATTTGAGTGTTACAAAGATGTTACAAAATTATTTAGGCGTTCCAACATATTCTACCAACTTGTTGTGTGCCAGAGCCAGTGAACTTGATCAAACTGGTCACAACCGCGTTAAAACCATCCGCGCGGACAGGCGCGAATACCGCCTAACCGCGCGGAGAACCGCTACGAAATCCGCTTCTCTGCTTCCGCCTGACGCGGCGGCGAGCGGTGCCGTGTGATGATTGCCTAACACATAAAAAACTGATAGTAATTCTGGTTGACAGATAATGATTGCGTTTGTGTATGTGTGCGTTTATATAGGTATCCGTTTGTTTCAAGCATCTGTTGTTTATGTGTGGCTAACACTCTTCTTAATTTGAGGGAATACAGTTTCAGCGTCTCGAATATGAGTTTCGCATCACGCGGCATAGATAATATGCACCATTAAACGCCAATGTATTTATTATATCCATAAATTCGTCCACATGCCTTGTAGATGCATGACTGAACCAAAAGTGCACTGCACTTGGATAACAAACAAACTAAGTGCACTCTTAAGTTAAAACAGCAGAGTCTAAAATAAAATAGCAAATAAAATTCGTATATAACGATTTGATTTTGTAGAATCTCCGCGAGATTATATTCTAGAATACACTTTAATGTAAGAACATAAATTACAGTTTCCAATGATAAAGCAAGGTCTTCCATGATTTTATGATGGCAGAAATCATATACAAATTTAAACTTTGAATCAAAGTCGTAAAATTGATTATTGATTTTAAGCCGGTAGTTCTTATGCTGGTTTATGAATGGAGGGCGAGAAAATTGACCCTCAGATGTGGCTGCCCCGTAAATATTTGCGTCGGACTCGGATAGCACCAGAAAAGGGATCAGAAGAACGTCTGAATTTTGAAGATGTGTTTAATCCGGTTATAACCGGAATATCCGGCTGAATCTCGTTATTTCCGGTTGGAAATTATTTTGGTTTAATCATTTGTAAGGCTTAAATTTGTTTAAGATTCAGATAACATACCAATGCTTATTGTGCTTCATAAATGCAATAACATTAGAAGTAAAGTTTTGTTACGAATTCAAGATATTTGGAATTTGAATGTTTGCTATTTAATTCCGCTTAAACAGTTATACCGATGGTAAAAATGTAAGCCAATTACAGAAATAAAAGGAAGTTTAATAATAACTTCTGTCTGTAGCTTTGCTGGCTTGTCTATAAACCAAAAATAAGTTTATTTTCCAACTTTGTACTGACAAAAAATAGGTTATTAGGTAATTTGACTGTTTTTTTTTCTATGTAAGTTACGCGATTACTTAGCTAATAATGAATCGATTTCGAAACTTCTTTTTGGGAAAGTTTATAATTCTGATGCGATCCCAAACTAGTTGTATCAAAATCCGATGAGGACTTCTTAAGTTACACTTTAATCATGCATCTGTTTTAACCACTTTCACGAAAGCATATATTATTGAAATTTTTCAGAAAATCAGTTGTTTGCAGTATCATTGCGCTGATATTATTTTTAAAAACTACTTGTTAAAAAATTAAAAACTAAATTTTAAAATTTGTGTGTGAATCTGTTTCAAATATATCGACTAATTAAGTACAGTTCTACTATTTAAATTATGTGCTTCGGCTTGACACTTTTTACTCTTTTTACACTTTAAACTTTTTTATTTTTAAATTGGCTGACCTAATCTAAATTTTAGCGAAATAATGAATTATGTTTAATAAAAACTATTTATAGATATCTTCAAAATACATTCGGATTTCCGAAGCTTGACGAATATAGCCGAAGAGAATAATTTAAATACTACTACTGTACCATATTTTATAAAAACATAAGTTTATGTTTTGCATCCTAAGTCTACAGATCGTCTTTAATAATCGTAAAGATTTTACAAGTTCTATAGAACATTATACAAATTACATTATTTATTCAAATATTTTACACTATCTACATTTGTGCTGCGCATAAATTACAATATTTTTTTTTACTATATAAGACAACAAACAATGCATATCTAATATACCTACAACTGCAGCCTGGAGACATAAATGTGATTGTAATTCTCTATATTATGGCGGAGATAAACCAACATGTTATTCATATACTTTTAAATTTAGGCAATATAGTACAAGTTTCAACTGTGAACAATATAAATACATAAATACATAACTACATTGAAAATGTTTCGCAAGTTCAGACGATACAAACTGGAATAATGTACAGAAGATAATTTCTCCGTAAAACTATGCAACATCAATTTCCAGGAATGCAATCTGTGAAAAAACTGTCAACTAAATTATCTCTTCCAGTAAACTTGTGAATGTCGGTTTGGTCCAAACAGCTGTAATGTGAATCATTGTTGAAAAACTTGCCAATTTTTTTCAGATTTTCCTTGTTAATTTAGGACTGATTTCACCTATCGTATTGAAAACCGAGTTTAGTTAAACTAAGTTTAATGTAAACGAGTTGAATTGTTGGTTGTGATCCATAAGCTACTGCAAATAAATATTAAATCTACAAAATTCTTGTCTCCATAGCCTTAGAATCTAAGAAGACTGCCACTTAAAATAGTTTCACAATAAAATATTTACAATAAGATTGATATCATTAACACTCTTGACAATTGACAAAACTAAGTTGGCGGCGGCGGCGACAGTTATTGCCAAACTATTAACAAGGTTTAGCACCGGAACCAAAAGCATGAAGTGAATGTATCGTGAGATTTTGTTTTTTTTTTTTAAATGCGCTAGGTGAAGCTGGCTATTGTTTTCACTTATTAAAACAGTTATTGTTCAGACAGAAGTGGCGAGATTTTCTTGGTTATCGTATGTTCGCGGGGCCCCTTTGGTCAGGACCCGTAACATATTTTGTTTCAGAAACCTTTTCCTAGTTTTTATCTCAAACAACTTTAGCTCAGGCAGAAATGGCGAGGTTTTTATTATTTTGTGAGGCTTAGCAAGGGGCTCGTTTTATTTGTTTCTCCTATTACGTGATTATACTTGGACTGGCAAGGATTATACGATTTGCAAATGTTTTTTTATGAATGTATGAATACATATTGGCTCATACTAACCACAAATATTAGTTTTTTTTTGTAAAATAAGGTTAAAACAAATGCAAGTATGTACGAGTATTATAATAACAGATTCATCTACATATCGCACCTTCGGTGGTACAAGGGCTCAACTGCTATTTTTGAAATTTTACAGGAGAGCCATTTTAAAATATTTTTGGCATTCTAAGTTGTCTAGCTTTGTTTATATTGCTCTCAAGTTGTTTTATTTTGTATGACTTAAAATATACACTATATTCTTTTTTAGGCATGTGGTTTATAAGTATGAAATACATTTAGGTTTTTATTTATTATTATTTTTTATAAAAGAGGGATTTACTTGTGCCCTTGCTCCTCCAACATGTAAATGATTTTCTAATTAAGACCATATTTCAGCTTTAAATTAGGATAATTTTCTGAAAAAATAACATGTTTTTTGCATAAATATTTAGATTTTCTAATAAATTAAAACGTGGCCACTAACTTCCAATTTTAGGATGATTTAAGAATGACATATGTGGCCTTGTCGCTCCAGAAAAGCTCCCTGCCGAGAGCTACATTGACCAATGAGACTATGACGCGCCAAGAAAGTAATAAAAACAAACCAATAAGACCAAGGCACTTTTTCCCCTGACGTTTTTTGAAGGAATTATACTAATGTCTTTGTCTCACCAAATAAAATAATATTTTTAAGGATTTCTGTATATTCAACTCATTTTTGCGTTTTTTGACAATTGTGCCCTTGTTCTACCGAAGGTGCGATATTATAACTGACAACCTTTGTTATCGCCTTCTAAATTCAACTACAGAGATATGAGATATTTAGAAAATTAAAATAAAAAATAAGCCCCGACAAGACCTAATCGTTCTCGATACGTAGCTAAGAATTATCTCGATGACGTTAGCTTTGAAACAAAAAAATCCGCATCGTTATCGGTCCATCCGTTTAAAAGCAACAGATGCGTCAAACTTGTAACACCCCTTCTAATTCCGTCGTAAAAATACTTTGCTGGACATTGCATCGGTTACTCTACTGGTATGTAAAACGGAACATTACAATCATGATCACTGACGTAACTGCGGTGTTGCCACCACAGTAAATTTAAGAATAGTTAAGAACAAATTTGTAGAACTTCACCACCGATCATTAAAAGATTTATTTATGCTGGCACCAAACAAGTTTCAATATTTTTTATTTAAAAAAATATTTTAAATGATTCTTGAAATGAACAGATAAACGAATTTGCAAATAATTAAATGAACGAGCCATTTGCGTGACGATAACCCTGAAAACGCGTCTCCAAGCGGAAGTCGTAATTACAGCGAGATTCTTAGGTTTCTGGTCCGAAGCCAAGTTCAGGGCTATATGAGTAAATAGACACATTTTGAGGAAGCTGTTAGATATTAAGAGTAAGATTTATCGTATCACGATTTGGAAACATGGAGTTTGCTTTGGATGATCCACAGAGCAATGACTGGCAGATGATATAGAACGCCAAATATAAAATAAGAAATACATAAATATGCATAACTCTAGATAAGATAAGATTTGTAATCGGGATGTTTAGCTTTTTGAATTCTACATTCTTCACTAGAAAATTCTAGACAAACATACCAGTCTAGGTAAAATTATAAGATAGCGAACAAATACTTATTTATTGAAGGCCAGAGATAAACGTCGCTTATAAACATAATACATTCATATCTTCACACCAATTCCCTTACGAGATAGGCAGAGAATCTCGAGTTCCAAACCTTATAATCCTGGCAGACCTGTCTGTAGATTTTCAAAACATTTCAATTTATTTTTATAAGCACCATCTATCACCAAACTACGGAACTAATAAATCCTTGACCGAGTGTTCGGGTCATTGACATGTCGTTACAAAATCTGGCGCATCATTGTTAAGATAATCGCCGCATATAATGAGTCTGATATCAGGTTTATGACTTATGATATAAAAATGAGGATAAACAGATTAAAGTTCTGATAAAAGTTTACAATATATACCTATCATGCTTTTTTCGATTAATTTCTTTGATAAATAAGGTTTGGTAATAAAAGTTTCCAAACTTAGGTACAACTTTTAACTGCCATTCCTATTTTGTCTGTTTTCTCTGAAATTGTATTTTATGTTTATGTCTAATACAATACTAACTTTATTTAACCCATATCTAGTTGAAAACCAAGTTAATTACAACGTCTACTAATATTTTGTTTCTTTTGTAATAACTAATAATTACCCTTAATGAAGTTAGTCTATATAATCTAAAAAATAGCAAGTTCGTTAATTTTTTTACTAGATCTTTTAAGTGGCGTTGAATTTATAAATGTGATGTTAGCGTACATAATTAGGTACCTACTGTTTGTAAACAAAGTTTTCAAAGTATGATCAAAAACCAACACTTTTTAAGTTAGGTATATTTGAAGATCTTGGTTAAAGGACTCTAATAACAATAAATTGGCAACTTAAATTCAAAATGGCCACTGTCTTTCGTAATCATCAGGGTCAAAAACTTTAATTTTTCATGAAGATCCCAGTCAAAAGACCTACAAACGAAACCGTGTCTGTGTACATTTGTAAAACAAATGCGTACAATAAAACCACCAAAGCTTATTTTTTATGGCAATGTTTTATGGCGTTGAATGTGACGGCACTATCTTTCGTCAAATACATACATACATACATATCGTTACGCATCACCATCCACATTCACATTGTGTGTCTGCTTTGTCAAACATTTATCTGTCTTTCTTTTCACATAATGGAACCAGCGTGGCATGCCCTTTCTGATTTTAACACCAACATTTTTTTTCAATACCAATTTTACTCGGATCTCTCTGTTACGAATACGGTCAACGAGCGTTAGGTACACCACAGATTTTTCGTAGCGCTCATCTCCCAGCTCAACTATCCTACTTTGCTTATGCTTTTTCTGACATACCCGACTCTCGCTTCCATACAACAACGTCGAAATAAGCACAGAATTATGCAAAGCGAGTCTAGCACTTTGACTCAAAACCTCGCTTTGAAATGGCTTACCCAGTGCCCCATTCACACCATTCCCTGCACTCACTCTCTTTACCTTAACAGTGTAAACAGTGTAAAGAAATTGGTATGCTGTCGTTCTTCCGATGTAAAGGTTCGGAAACCGTTTTCTTGTCTGTAACACTGCTTGACTAAAAGTATGAAAGTGAGTAAAATTTTTTTTAACTCTCACACGTACAGAGATACTGCGTCTCCCTCCCTATTCCAGAAACCTGTGCCAATCACTAGTACAATATTTTCATACTTCCTTCATTTCCGGGAAAAATAATTCAGTGTATCTAATAATTTATTCATAATACTAAAACAATATTTATTTTAAATGTAATGTATTCATCTCATTATAATTCAACAGAAGTAAAAACAACATAATTATTCATTCAGAATCGTGCCAACATAATCTTTATAATACACACCGACATAACTCGTAATAAATGTAATTACGGAGAGCGATTTAACTTCTAAGTGTTGGTAGATCAAATTTAGGTCGAGGTCAATAGCCTATCAGCCTTTGTGACGTCAACGAATTTAGCATTACTTAAAATGTACTTTTTGACGATCTTAACTTTTTAGGATGCTTTTATCTAAATTCATTTTAAATAGCAAGAATTCTATTTGAATATGTACTTTACGGCGATGCATATTTTTGGACTATCAATAGTGATTATAGGCTTGTGTTTAATTATGAATCTATCCCGTATGCAGGTCTTAAATATAGGATACCTCATTCTTAACTGTATTTATTCCTACTGCCGAGAAGTTACAGCTCGCCATTGCAATGTTTGTAGAATGAAATACCAAAAACATTAAGTCATAAAAATCTATAAGTAAAAATTTAAGACTACTGCAGCTTTCTTGATCTCCTGTAAAAGAAATGGTAAGGCAGAAACATTGAACGAGCACGCAGTAGTCTAAATATAACTCCCTAATTACAACATTTTTAGAAAACCTTTCTTGATGTCAGCACTGCCTTTACTCCTAGATAAGGGCCTTAAAAAGTGTGTTCTCAATAATTTTAAATTTTTAGTGAAACTATCCAGTCTCACGTATCCACGTTATTATACCCTGAGTGTTTTGCACACTTGTGCAAAAACGCAATATAACTCGGGCTGCTTACAAGGTCTTTTTTTTATTGATATTGGAAAGTAAACAAGCAGACAGATTTCCTGATGGTAAGAAATTCACGCCGCCTAGAGACACCTAAGGTGGTAACGGTGCGTTGTCAACATGAGGCCGGGATGTTAGCAAAAAAAAAGTATTAAAAAATTATCTTCACATCCATATCCCCGAAGAGGTAGGCAGAAGCACAACCAGGTCACCAACGACTAGTTGAAGACACTAAGTCCCGCAATGTTATAGGTGGCAAGCCTACCGCCAACCGGGCACATATCCAATCCCGGGCATCTTTATTTTATTATGAAAATATTGATTTTCTAATTTTCTTTTGTTGCCCGACCCAGGATTCGAACCCGGGACCTTATGTAGTCAAGTCCAACAACTGAAGCGCTAGACCACAGAGGCGATAAATGATGATGCTATCAAAAGTAAGTTTACCGGCTACCTTACCCTCCTAACCGGAACACGTCAACGGCAAGAATTAAAGTTATGACGGCAGGAATATGTAAAGCGGTGGTACCAATCCGGGCAAATCGCTGCAAAACTCTTCCATCTAGAAGGACTATTTTGACTTTCGTTCAATCTTTGACCAACATATCCTGTCCAACATCACTTTACACCATCACAGTAACAGTACAGTACAGTACACAGTAGTTCACCACGAACTGAGACTTCGCGACCAGCTAATACATCCTTTTGTTATACTTCCCACCTTCCATACTTTTTTAATTGGTTTTGTGCGTAAATAGGTATTACATATTTTTACTGCTGTCAGTTCACACATGCAGGTCAACTCCCAATCCTGACCCCTATCCCAAAACAAAGTAATGAGCTGTCTATTAAAACCAAAACTTGAGTTTTTAAGCTGGTACTATTTTCATGATGTAGCATAGATTTTTACTGAACATTTTTGTGTGTACTTAGATCACATAGCAATTAAATTGTAGTAAAATTGTCAATAATATTTTTAATAAACATATATTAACTATCGACTAACTCATCACACATCATAAAATGAAAAAGAATAACTTAAATAATATACCAATAAAGTATGGCAGCACAAGTGCGAGAAAGTATATAATATTATGTTATTCTACATTCTCATTTTTTTAATTTGCAATATTCAATAAGAGCAGTTTGCCTGTATTTAAAAAAAAAAGTAAGCAATATAACGATATCCAAATGATATTCCAATACTTTTCATAAAACTTACATACACACTCTTACATACAAAATCATAACACGCCTTTTTGCACTCGCACAGATAAAATTAAAATATATATATATAAATTCTCATTTAAAGGTACTGACGATACGAAAAATCATAAAAGCATTTGATAGTAACTAATGATGTCCTGTTGCTTCCATATTCGGTTTAATGGCTATAATTGTTTTATTGTTTACTTTACAGGAGGGATTTTTCACGAATAATAGCGATTAAGTTTTTTTAAAGATTAAGGAACAGGTAAATTGGCGGCACTGTTAAGCGATTTTGATTTGTTTTGTCCATTAATGTGTGAGATTTTTTAAATCAATCAAATAATTTAATACGGCACCCAGCTCAAGCTGCACTATAAAATAGGATTTACATTTTTTTTTAATTAAATAATTAAGAACGTAACTGTAGATATCATACATAGTAACTACTTGAAATTTATTTAAATTAAACATAATGATGGTCATCAGCGTATGTAATCTCAGATTGATTTGAGAATTGGCCTCTCATACAATTTGTAAGGCGCTCCACTACAAATTGGTCATTATGTTCTATCTGACTTATTACATTCATATTTCTTAATACTTGATTTCAATGTTATGTTATGGGGAAATTCGACACACATTTGTGTTTAAAAAAGTTAAGTCATTTGATTTCAAATTTGAATTGATTTTATTTCCCGTTTTTTTTAAAAAAACTTTATTACGAACCAAAAAATTACAAACCGTTGACATTAAAGATTGACACACTCAGTGCAATTTTGTGAGCATGAGTCGTATACTACGTGTCTGCTATAGTCTAAAACCCTTACTAATAAAACCTACACGCCAGATCAACGGGCCTCTAAGTTTTATTGTAGGGGGTGAGTCTATGCTGTTTACATACTGCATAAGCTTACCACATACGCTACAATAAGTTTCTATCTGCGTGTATCGTAGTCATATCGTCTTATACTCGTATATTTGTAGTGTTGCTGTCAGGAACTCAGAATTGAAAAGCAGCATAATTGAGTCTGCATCAAGGGTTGATTCCACTGTCTTATTTATTTCTGCCTGCAATGTGCAAATTTTCTAGTCAGGACGTTTATATATTTGGTTAGTTTATGATATTTTGTTATAAATGTAAAAAAATTATGATATGTATTCATTTAGTATTAATATAAAATATTTAACCTTTTAAAAATAATGTTAGAATATTCCAAGCAAAGTGCATAAAGCCGCCATGTTTATTTTTCCAGCAACATTCTAATGATCCAGTTTTGGATATGTCGCGAAGTTTTTGCAGTTTTACGAAATATTTTTATAAAAAAAATCTTGTCGGCAAATGCCAATATTTTTTTAGTATTTTTTTACATATAAAAATGGATAAGAGTGTAATAATGAGATGGTATAATATAGTTAATAACAAATTTACATACATACATTCATGCTTATATTATCAGTAGTACACAATCGTTACTTATTATTTTTATGTGTTTTGTTATAGGTTGTTGGTGATACATAGTTGACGATGATAAAATTATTATTTCTGGAAGAAGATGATGACGTGTTGTCAGCGAATAGTTACATAGCACCCCCCAATCTCGTTTATTTTATGGGAATTAGCTCTTAACACAAACTAAATTACAACTAATATCTTTCCAATACATTTTAGATATATTAAGAATATATCCTAAGTTAACTTTTTTTAGATCAGTGTCTTATGTTTCAACATTACTACCACTCCAACGGAAAAAATGCCTAGTTATACGTAAATGGAGGAGAACGGATGTTCCGGATGAGGTAGATAAACGATCAGAGCCATCAATTATTTTATTATATTTAGACTTTCATAAACATTGTTTTGAACTTTTTTGACGTAGATGTGTTTCTCATGATTCGCTTTGAAACTGAAAAAAAAAATGTCAATCAAGAACACAAACCTATTGTTTTATTTGGAACACTGGAACTGTAAAGCAGAAGGTCAAACATTTTTAAGTAGGTTTTGTTAACTCCTTTGGTATCTACGTAACGAAACCTTTTTTCCTATTTTAGAGCTTTTACATAAAAGTTATCTGAGACAAAATTGGTTCCCTTTAAAATTTCTATAAAAAGTCCGCAGTGGCATATTGCTATCTTAAAAAGTTAACTCACTATAACATGTTTTAAGGTTATTTATACTACACTTGAAAATAAAAAAATATTTGCGAAGATGTTTTCATAAACGTAATATTAAAGTATTAAATTTTAAACAGAATTTTCTTTCATATAATTTCATTTTATTGATTAACTTTATACTTAGACGTCATTTTAAAAATTGAAAAAATATTTTAAGATTTAAAAAAATTAGCGACAAAATATTTAAGTAGTTAAGTGCGCCAATGTGATGTCAGATGGAGCTGATTGTCTGCCGTCACGAAGGTGTCTCTTCAAATTTAACGCATTATAGTATTTTTCATAATTATAACATTTGTGTGCTTGATTGCCATTCAGTACCATAATAAAGATTGATTAGAATCGTATAAGTATATTGTTTTCATATTTATAATATTTAACCGCTTCGACGATTGAGAGGCATACACAACTGTGAAGCAATGGTTCGATTTCCGACGGAGGCAGGCATTTGTGTGATGAACATCGGTGTCTACATTTCCCGGTGCGGTTGTAACTATTTCTATTTCGGTAGGTATTCTGTTCGGTGTTTGGTTCACTTATATAATTTATTAAGGGATATTTGTTCATTTATTTAATATGATGCACCAACTAAAAATGCGAGTCTTCGTTGCGTTTACTTGTAATGGCTAAATACTAAAAAATCCAAATTAAATTATAGTTTAAGAAATTGACGAAATCTTTTTTATACTCTGTGGTCTCTGTGGTCTAGCGGTCCGGGTGTTGGACTTGACTGCATGAGGTCCTGGGTTCGAATCCCGGGTCGGCCAACATAAAGAAAGTTGGATTTTTCCAATTTTCGAATAAAAAAATGTTGGTCGGGATTGGAAATGTGCCCGGTTGTCGATAGGCTTGCCACCTATCACATTGTGGGACTTAGTGTCTTCGGCTAGTCGTGGGTGCCTTGGTTGGACCTCTGCCTACCCCTTCGGGGATATGGGCGTGAAGATACTCTTTTTTATATTCGCATCTAGCTGAAATGCAAGTGATGAAAAAACGTCGTACAAAAGGTTTAGTTAAGTTTATATTATTTTAATTAAAAATACTTTTTTTGATATCAATAGGAACTTATCATTACATTATATATAATTCATCCGTGTGATTGAATATTATTTTCTCTCAATAACTAAATTTTGTTTGAACTTCCATAATTGAAAATTATTTTTAATAAATGATACGTGCTAATATAACATAGGTAGGCCACCCTCCCCCCGGTGCGCGTGTAGTTCTGGTTTGGGATCCCGATAAAGTACCTGGGTCTCATCCTGGACGGAAGGGTAGCCCAGAGAGTACTGTGAGCCGCCACTGCATTTGGGTAGGCTGCTGCCTATCGTAGTAGGCTCGAGCGCCAATTACAGACGATTTTACTCTGGGGTCATCCGGAGTATGGCCCTGTATGGGGCACCTGTCTGGGCGGACACCCTTGGTCACACCAACATGACCCTGCAGCGAAGTCTACAGCGGGTCATCACGACGAGGGCAATACACGGATATCAAACGGTGACCTGGACCTGCCCTGGGAGCTTGAAGCGCTGGAACCCCTGGGAAGGTGCTTTCTGGAAAAGTATCTGCACAAGATCGCACAACGGGAGGCGAACCCCGTTTGCTACGAGAAGCCAGAATACATGGCGTCCCACATATTGGGGGAAGGCGTTGCATGGGAATCACAACGGCGTACTCTCCCAGCTGTCATTGGAGAGGACAGAGATCTTCTTTTTACGAAGAAGTCATGACGCAAAAGGAGATCACGGAGCGGGCATTAGAGAACGATCCTAACTCAGGTGGGGGGGCAAAAAGGCGATACCTTCGCCTTCTAGCACCTCCGAAGCGAGACTGTCAGGTAATCGGGGGACTCTCTCTGGCCAGCGCGGCCTCGCATGCCTGGGGGCGACTCCATTGGCCGGGATCGCTCCTCTTTCAGGACCGGGCCTTAGCCGCGGAGCGAGATGGTGAACGAGATGCGACCCTATCTTACTTTAAAAAAACGTACCTAAAATACGTGTTGTGAAAAATCGAACAATGAATTTAAAGAAAAATAAATGAAAGATGTGAAGAAACTAATAAACAATCTTACATTCATTTCTAAATTCGCTTCCCCTTGGGCAAA
>NJDC01000703.1:119479-129787 GCA_002245475.1 Calephelis virginiensis | reverse complement strand
CACGAAATTCAATAATTATGAAAAAACTTCGACCATCTTTTCTCTCGGTGGCGCCAAAACTCTTGTAACCGAGACTATTAAATTACCTCATATTCCGCAAATAAATATACATTTTTTTTTTCTTTTCTAATATGCAAACGAATAAGTTACTTACAGCTGTATTATTGATAACGGCCTACTTTTAAGAATCGAACAAAATTATTTTAAACTGATTGTACCTTCTGCGCTGACTCCTTATCTTTGGAGCACATCATCAGTTTAGTCACGTCCGCGAACAGACCCACCACCGCAAGCTTGGTTAGAACGATGCATAAAACTTAACTTTGCTTTGGCCTTTCAAATTCAAATTCACCGTGTATCAATATGGGGCTAATACATCTGCGTTTGTGGGCCTTTAATCGCATTTTAATAAACTGCATTTCGTATTCTGTTTTCTTCGATGAAGGTTTATGGAGTGTTTTCTAATGAACTATTAGCAATAAATAATAGTAGCCCTGAATGTAAAACATAACATCAAGAGTTTTTGGTAGTCGAAAGACTAAAACTAGGATCCCTTTAGATTCAATTTATGCCTATGCGTCCATACCCATGCGCAAATGGCTTGTGGGTGCAAAATGGCAATAGTAGTAATCAAATATAAGCAATCGAAATGAACAAAATATAAAGAAAACTGTTTTTGTTTATTAGTGGAACATAAAATTATGTACTATTTCAAAAATCACTACATAGTAAAAAACAAACTGGCTTTCTGCTGTCTGTAGGGAGGGAGTATTTTTATTGCATAGGGATGCATGCTTAGATTTTTAAAACTGCGCAACAGATTTTGATGCGTTTTTTAAATAGATAGAGTGATTCAAGTGGAAGGTTTATATGTATTATACAATAGAAGTTTGTCCACGCGAACGAAGCTAGGACGGACTGCTAACATGTTATAAAAAAAAACTTACTTAAAAACAGGACAAAATTTTAAGCTATTATGCTTTTACAATTTTTTTACTTACCTACTTATTTTGAATAAAAAAGTTAGAAAAATAATTCGTCTTAACATCTTCTAAATGACAAGAGATAATATGATAAAATGATAAAAAGTTAAGTTCAAATAAGTGGAGGGATTAAAAAATTCCGTCTCGTTGGTCGACGGGTTAGCGTACACGCCTAACTTCATAACGTAAAGCTCAGATTCGATTACCGAGGGGCAGCCATTTCTATAATGAACATAAACATGTCTGCATTTCTGAGTCTGGGTGTGTAAAAAAATTAATTATACATTTAAAATGTGCCCGGTTGGCGATAGGCTTGCTACCTATCACATTGTGGGACTTAGTGTCTTCGGCTAGTCGTGGGTGCCTTGGTTGTACCTCTGCCTACCTCTTCGGGGATATGGGCGTGAAGATACTTGTTAATTATACATTTAAATATTTCTAAGCATTAGTATCCGTAATTAATACCCATAATACTAGCATATAATTTGCTTATTTTGAGTTTGTATTAAATTTGCGTAATTTTTCCAAGAATATTGATTTATTTTATTCTTTGCTTGCTATGAAACCCTTTATAGATAAGACCTACTTGCGTTTGACATTTTTAAAATCCAGGTAATACATAGGTTTAGGACTTCATCAGGGCGGATGGTAATATCGGAATAGCCGCTGAAACCCCCTATATTGCCTTCGTTTCTGCTGCTGTGACTGCGGCGACCTTTACGTCTAACAAAAATCGGAAGAGGCACAGAAAACTCTTAGTTTTATTCTGTTTTTATGATATTTTTGATATACCCTTTTTTATTCATAATATCTAGGTTTCTACTACTATCTAGCACCTCACAAAACACTATTAAACAAAACCTTTACGTCCATATCACCGTATGAATAGACAGAGGTACAACACTAAATGCTATATTTAGAAACATACTCGTATCATTAAAAACGTATGTAACATATGAAATTAATTGACTGACTAAAAGATTTATGTTGTCTGTAGGCCACGGTTGTCACCATCAGATGACCCATGTGCTTTTTCGATAATCTCAAAAGCTAAGCATTAAAGTCGTTTTTATTGCTAAGTCACACTGATTGCTTGCAAACAAATAAACTCTAGTGATAATAGGTACTTAGCATGACAATAATAACAATGTAACTTAAGAGTCTGTGACGAATCCAATTTTCAAGCCTGGGGAGGTCTAGTGGATCAATTAGGCTCTAAATCTGATAAAGATCGAATAGGCACCTAATGTTCGTCCTAGCTAAAACCCTGCACAGGCGAAAGACATGACTGACCTTTCCGCCCTTGTTTCCATCCGTAAAGAGATTTCAGATGTACCTACCAAGTTTCGCATTATTTTGAAGTAATATTCTTTAAACTCACCAAGCAGAGCCTCGGGAGTCCTCTTGTTAGTGTTAAGAAATTCTGGGAAGTAACACACAAATACTCTGGCATTTGCAAGTTGTCTTCCGCAGAGTGTAATTTTTTTTACTAAAAGATGATTTACGTTTCTGAGCACGACCGAAAGTCCAAAATATGACATGTAGAAAACCTATCGCCAACCGGGACACATTTCGAGTCCCAGGTGATCTTCTTTTCAATAGAAAAATCTTATCTTGGCCTAGGCATTGATTCCGGAATCTGATGAAATCAAATCAAACACAGGATAGCTAAACCACTACGACGATACCGTAACGAAAGATATGATTACTATCTCTTACTGTCGCAAACCCTATTTTTAATGAAACTTTATTTTAGAAACTCTATTTCTTAATCAGATTATACCTAAGATCCTGTGGTCGGGATTTCAGACCTCATATTTAATTTGATCTTAAATTAAGATGAATAGCTAAGGCGATAAGGGCTAATATCAGTAAGCCAGTGCGACTGATTTGTTGCTTTAAATTATTCTATAGTGACTATCTAACTGGTAATATGCAGGAATAGATTTTTTAAAATGCATAGATAAAATGAAACAGATAAACAAAGAGTGGAACAAAGGCTAAGCCATTAATTAAACAATCAAGTAAGTGACCCAAAAAGAGCTAACAGGTTACAATTTAAGTGCTTCAAATATAAGTTTCCATATTCACTAATAGCTGGAATCTAGGACCACTTAAAAATTCAGACCTTAACTATAGCGTTGTATTGAATGCTATATCATAAATATATACTGCTACTAGGGCTGTCAAAATATAGAAAATATATTAATGCATATAATATGAAATTAGCAATTTAATTCATAAGGTAGGTATTTTTATTGGAAGAAAAAATATTACGGTTTTTATTTGTTCACTGCTTACCTGAATCCCTACAAACTATCGCGAAATTCCACAAACTATCCCTTAGGTAGGTTGATTTATTCATTCAACAGCATTCCTAATTTTTCGGCACTAAGCTAATGTTGTGTATGGTATTTTATGATATTAGAATACAAACAATCATGACTTGAGACTGAAACTCTCTTGCCTAAATATACCTGTAATCTTACCATCAAATTCCTTTATTTGCCTGACCCGTGACCTCTTATATCTAAGCCCAATACCAGACCGCTACACCACAGATGCTAATAATATTTGCGTACTTAAAAATACAGAAGTCGAACATAAAACCTCCTCATTTTTCAAGTCGGTTAAAATACAAAGTGCTTAAGGGAATAGGTACAGTTTTAACTCTAATATCGGCAAAACGTTTCTGAAATCTAGTTATCTTGTACAGTTACATCAGTAAGCTGACGGTGTGACCTGCCTTGCAAGTACTTAGGCAGTTGGATTGGTGTCTTTTTTTATAATTTTAATTAATAAATCCAGGCCTTTTCATTTCATAAGACACCTAACAATTACAATGATGGTAAGAGATAAGCGCGACCTATAGACACCAGAAGTAGTATGTGTGTAGAGTGGTGTGTAACCTTTAAACTTGTCATCGTATTCAGTTATAAAAGACCAACAATTAAATTTAAGCAATATGATGTAGAAACAAATTATGGATGTCTAAAGTTACATTTTAATGTTCGTCTTTATTACTCTTCTTGTCATGATATGAATCCTAGTTGTTATTTTCGCTAGATTGCGATTCGCTTACCTGCATTTCTTTTATTTAGCAAATACAAAGGAAAGCAAATAATTTTCAATACTTATTTAAAATATTGAAAAATGATTTTGTAGACTCGACAGCCCTAGCTGCAACTGCGTTCGAGTCTCACCGCGGGAACAAATGCACGTGCTGTCTTACAATGGCAATTATCTTTGAAAATGGGTGAATGATATATTTTTATAAAGGAAAATGCACTTTATTACTGTGCTATAAGCTTGCGGCAATAGCAGGTCTGTAGTTAGACATCACAAGTAAGACAGCAGGTAAAGTTAGGACTCTAATTCAGTTACAATTTGAAAATTTTATAATACGTGATTATTCCCAATTGATTACTGCACAAATGTTTAGTTAGTTGGAACAAGCATTCATTATCTATTCCTTCTTAGCCTTAAGATAACGAACAATCTTCTAACTTTGATAATCGTAAGAGACAATTGTCGCCTGCAACTGGTTTGTCGCTACGAAATGGACATATCTGCTTACTTATCTTCAGTTGTAGAACACAACAATTGCAAGCACTGATTTTATGACGGCAGCAGTTAATAACGACGTGTTACCATTACGGTAGCTCATCTGAGTACTTCTCTACGGTCCCAAATTATGACTGACTTATTAAAGAAGTGATCCGGTTACCTTAACACGTTCGTTGCGTTATAAAGTCTAAACAGCATCATGCGATACTTTCTGCAGGTGCGGCAGTCAAAACCGCTTTCTTCCACTCTGTGCGGAGGTCGACTATATTGACACCTGTATGAGTATGACAGAGACAATTATACATGATTGATTTACAATTGATTTCATTATTGATTTAGTACGTTATGAGGTTCAACAGGCCCCATACGCACTGATTATGAAAAAATGTATTCCAGTGCGGAGTGAGGTCAAGGATGTCTCATAAACTGTAGGCCTCATAACCGCACAGAGAGGTGAGCAGGCGGCGCAGGCGCTGCGTGGCCTTGATTAGTGATGTGATAGCGTTGATACTTGAAGGGTGCCGCTTCTGTGCTTTAATTTTGTAAATAAAATTCTCGTGTCACAATGTTCGTTCCCGTACTCCCGCAAAACGGCTTGACCGATTCTTATGAAATTTTGTGAGCATATTGAGTAGGTCTGAGAATCGGCCAACATCTATTTTTCATATCCCTAAGTGATAAGGATGAAAATCGCATTAAAAATATAAAAATATAGCAGTACAACGTCTGCCGGGTCAGCTAGTAATTACGATAAGTTTTTTACGTTGAAATATAGGAAGATTATGGCACTCCAATCAAAAATACTTGCGCGAAGGAAGTGACATAATATTGTAGTAACTTTTTAAATTTATAAATCAGAAAGTGAAAGTGACACTGGCATAATTATTGCACCTATCAGAAAAAAAAAGATAACCCAAACTAAAAGATAAAATAAATAGTTTACTCTTTGAAAAACATCTCAATTTCATACTTATTACACTCGCAGTTAGGTGAAGTAAATTTGCAAGATTTATTTACAATATTACCATTAGGTTGTTCCATATCCAAGTTTTTCCAATCCAAAAAAAATCTTCTGTATTAGGCAAAATTAACACTGTAGCCAATAATAGCTAAGGCATAGCTTGCAATCAAGTTTTTTTTTCAAAGTAAGGTTATTTGGTCGCACACAGCATGCATAGTATCTTCATTTACAAATCCTAAATTATCAAAACCTCTACCATGAATTGGTATTATAGTTTACATTCGGTAAGTTACGTGTCACAATCTATGATACTTTTGATCTAAAAATGTGTTTCTCTCAGTTACCAACAGAGGCGCTGTTGAAAGTTTTCACACAAATAATTTACAGAGACGTTAACGAGCATGGTAAGCGTGGCAAGCAGTAAACTCTTGGTTAGGACTCAGCAATCATATTTTCTAGCTTATGCTTATAGCTGTCATATCTATCAAGGTCGTGTTGCTCTTTCATATGATATTAGTCATTGCCTTGTTTAAATTTTAAAAAAGTAATCTGTTAAAGTGAATACTAAATCAATTACATTTCGATTTATACATACCAACAGTTCGATTTTTATTTGCCTTAGTTTTTTGCTATACCTAGGCATAGTATGCTGAAGGGTTTTTTCTCAAAAAATGGACATATCTGTTATAAGATAATAGATAAGTATGACACAAAAATTGTAACTCTAAAGTTTGCTTAAAGCAAAATAACCTTTTCATCCGCACTGTATTTTGTTTCTAGATGAATTAATTTAGTACACTTTTCTTGAAGGCCGAGCCTCAAATTGGCAATGTAATATAAGCATATTGTGCATTTTATGTCTAGCACATCATTCTTTTATTTTACCATCCTTTTCGCTTTTTTAAGCCCCAGAACAAGGAAGATGTTGTAAGTTTTACGTGTATAAGTATGTATGTCTGTTTGAGGCATCATAACTTTTGAATGGGTAGACCGATTTCGTTGCAGAGTTATTAGTTTGAAAGCTGACGTCATCGAGATTGTTCTTAATTACATTGCATATAGGTTTTGTGGCGCTATACTTATTTATTATTTAATGTAATTATTTTATTATTCAGCATGTGTTTATTATGTTATATGTACTTACAAATATTTTATTGCAGTGAAGTGTCATCCGCGAACAAATCAATTTCATGTTTTATATGAGGAAGAGAAAAGGTCCACGAAGAAAGCCTGATGGAAATCCAATTCTAAGCATCACTTTTTCATTTAATACAATTAATGCATACCTTTTACATTTTTCTGTTTAAATAAGAAGTCAAAAGACCGAGTGCCTTATTTGTAATGCCATAATGGTGTAATTTCCTGGTCACACTATCATAGTTAACAAAATCAAATATAAATATATATATTAAAAATGGAAAAAAAAACTTCTATTTTAGTTGAAATACTTTTATGGACATATTTTGATTTGCAAAATGCAAAATAGTTTTAATAGGTTTTGTTAACAACAATGCCACTAAAGTGATGTGATAAAATGAAACATCACCAATGACCTATATTGAACAATATTTGAAGAATATCTACCTACAACTGTTAAATAACACCCACCAGTATAGATAGTCTTCTTGAAATATAATATCGGCATTTTTAACACTGTGCCGGGAGAGTGGCAGTTTATATTACAGAAGAAAGATGATCGACAGCATAGAAATCCGTCTGTTTGTTTGCCTTCCAATATCATAAAAAAAAAAACAATACATTAAACTATTCAACCCGTATTGGTCCGGGTTCTCTGTCTAGAATAGATCATCTGCTGTTCCGTCTGGTCGCTTGTGAGAGGCTGCACTGTAACAAGAACACTGGCGGTGGAGTGCTGTGTAGTAAATTTCCCGGTTAGTTACCGCCTTTCCTATTCCTGCCGTCATAATAACGATGTCATGTTCGGATCCGGTGGGTAGGATAGCACCCCGGCTTTTGGCAGCGATGCACCTACAACATCTATAGTATCTGCGGTTATCTCTTACCATGAAGGTAGCCGAGTCCTTGTTCGCTCTCTTTAGCCACAAATTTGCACATCTCTGTATACACGTGTATATATAACCTACATTGTTTTTGATTTCGCAAAAAGGTTTAGTTCAACCGTCGAACTAAAAATAAGGCTGGGTTATTTCAGGAATACTTTTTGTCTTACGTGCTGTTTACACGCTTTAGCTACATACATTTTTAGATTTTCCACTTTTTAAATTCAATTCCTCTTTTGGATAGAACACGATAAAAACACCAACGACTTCGCACAGAAACGTCAATGGTCTTTTAATTATTAGTTAGGTCGACATTTTCTGTACAAAACTGATAGATTAAAATTAATGTCTATTGACGTTTTTGAGTGCAGCCGTTAGTGAAGCGGTTCTTGAGCTGTAGCGAAAGAAGCAAGAACGTGATTCTGCCACATGCTTGTTTGCTAGCTCAAAATATAAAAGATAAACATTTAACGTTAACGAACAAGTTGAAACAATCCACCATAAGATGATAGCTTGCTTCCTTTCTTTTTATATGCTCTGGACGATTGGTCGAGGGCAGCTGAATATTTAAGTAAAGCCTGAGGCGGCTTTTATTAAAGGCGAGTTTTTTCGTAGACTGCAACTACTTAATACTATGCTTTGTTTGGATTAACTTATAAGCTAATATTTATATATACACTTGAAAATGTCAACAAAACCATAGTCACTACAAAGTATAAAACAAAGACGCTTCCTTTGTCGCTATGTCCCTATGTCCATTTGTATGCTTAAATCTTTAAAACTACGCAACGGATTTTGTTGCGGTTTTTTTTAGTAGATAAAGTCATTGAAGAGGAAGGTTTATATGTATATTTTATATCTGTGCGAAGCCGGGGCGGGCCGTTAGTACATAATATAACTGCCAATGAAGTTCTTTTCAAATAGACAAAGTTTTTTGCAACGATTTTACCATATAAGTACAATCTCCTTACATAGTTTGCGCCATGACGTCAATTTTTGACATTCTGGCGAGTACATTAGCTACTTAACTTTTTCTGCAAAATGTTTAAAGGCCGCAGCTTAAAGAGGCACCAAATATATTTTGGTGTTTATTACAACTGTAATTCTTAATATTAGTAATAAATTTATTAGATAATATTTTATACAAAAAAATATATTTAATTATAATTGGTAAATATCACTACCAGTAAGTACAATAAAGCCTTGTGCATGTATGAGAAATCATCGTAGGGATCTGACGACCTCATCACTCGCTGTTGGTTATTATAATACATACTACATACATTTTACTGGAATTCATTATACGAATACAGTAGCCTTAGAGAGAGACACGTCTTACCCAAAACGTCACTCTTTTTCTGCTTACAAACTGCAATATTAAAAAGCGCAACCTCTTCTCACTTGTACCTAAATACAAATGCATTTATCGAAGTACATTTCTTTAAGGCAAGTATTTATTTATTTATCTATTGTCCTCGTGGATGATTACTAGTCGGTTTGTTAGACCTAATTGGTTAAAGACTTTAATCATCCATTCATAGGTACCTGAATACAGCATAAGGAATAAATAAGTTTCTATACACTGGCGGTCGCTTTTTTACTATTGATTTTCTTGTAAAGTTGGACATTACTTTTGTCCCAAGAAGTGACAACCCCATTGTACGTTACTTATAGTCTGAATTGAGTAATTCTAATAGATAATGAATAACGCCTCAAAGATTAGACTTAACTTTATAAGGTCCCAGGTTTGACCCTCGAGTCGGGCAACAAAAAGAAAATATATTTTTCAAATTTTGTTAAACTTTGCCCAGGGTTGGATATACATGGGATGTGGCACACTAAAATTTTGCATTTCTAGCTAATCGCAACTATTTGAATTTCGAATGTTATATTTTTAGAACGTTGCAACCTTCTTAGTAGGTAATAAAAAAAACAATTGGCGGGAAATAATTAGTCAATTATTTTTTTATCACATATCAAAGTTCTACGTACGCAACGAAAATGGAATTAAGTTAAAAAGATTTTAGAGCGATGATTTTTTATGATTTTAAAAGTTCTCTTTCTTCGCAAGACTATGTCGCTTGCCTTCAAAATGCTTTTGGGTGAGAAGCATCTTGTTTGAGCACCCTGAGGCGATGGTTTGCGGAATTTGTGAGAGGTCAAATTTCGTAAAGGGCGGCCTTCAACTGCCGTCAACGAAAGTAATGTGGCTACTGTTAAGGATTACCTATGAGACAATTCGAGGACTATTGGGGATTGGTGTGAGTCAAATTCAGAAAATTTTACAAGAAGAATTGAAAGTTCGAAAACTTTGTTTTCGTTGGATAGCTCATGAACTGACAGGTGCTCACAGATGCTACTGAAGTACGACCACGGACATTGTAATGCTGTATATGACATTGTCACAGGAGATAAAACGTGTATTTATTGTTTTGAACCCGAGAAAAAAACAGGAATCTTGTGAATGGGTGTTTGAAAATGAGAACAGGCCAACAAAAGTAGGACAGGCGAGAAACGTTCGTAAAAAAATCGCGTTTTTTTTCTAAGCTACGGGTGGATCCTATCTGTACCATTCTACTTAAAGATCAAAAGAGTGTTAATGCCGAGTGGTATTCTACCATTTTTTTCGCACGGTGTTAGAAAAAGTTCGCAAAAGACGACCCAAAAGCCACATTTTACTATGATAACGCCTCTTCTCACACGACCAACAAAATAAAGTCATTTTTAGCTTCCGAAAAAGTACATCTCGTCACTCATCCTGCGCATAGCCCTGACC
>NJDC01000703.1:95649-119402 GCA_002245475.1 Calephelis virginiensis | reverse complement strand
TAAAACATGGTTTTTCAATGC
The DNA here is from genome assembly GCA_002245475.1 of Calephelis virginiensis. Classification (NCBI taxonomy): domain Eukaryota; kingdom Metazoa; phylum Arthropoda; class Insecta; order Lepidoptera; family Riodinidae; genus Calephelis; species Calephelis virginiensis. Next base: position 119,381 of record NJDC01000703.1, on the reverse strand, counting down.
ACAATGTTTTCTTGCACTTCTTGCAGTCCCAACAGCTTCTAATATGGCATAGTACTAGTTTCGGACGCTTTTCAGGTACATTACAGGTGCCGTCAAGTTGCAGACCCTCCATGTTGGATGAAGATGGTCGAGCAGAGTGTTTTAGGGGTGATTGCCTTAGATAGCATTTGGCTATGCTTCGTCGAACAGTGGCTAATTCATGAGTTTTTCCCTAGTCTGAACATGTAATCGCCAAGCATTTGCTATGGCCATATCAATCATGTAGGTATACAATACCCACCACCATTTTTTTACCATGATCGCCGATTCTGTAAAGTGAAATGGATTGATCCATTTCATCGACCCCACCTTTGTTATAATTTTGGGATCATCATCTCAGCTTTCGTTTTTTTTATCGAATCTGTAATCAAACTCTTACTTTTCTTTTTTCATATCCTTAGTATTTGTCAATGGGCATTTTAGTATGACTCTCGGAAATGGTTCCAGTAGCACGATATCGCAATTGACTCAAATCGTTCAGCAGATCATAAAATTTTATCAAAGTGAACTTTATGATTTGTAGGATCTTTTTTATTGAATCAGGCGTTTTTTTGCGGAAATCCATTATAAAAGATGTAAAATAAGCCTTTATTTTGCTAATTCCGCGTAAGCAGTGTAACCGTTGTGGCAAATAATCCTCCAAACGACACAGAATGTGACAAGCCTAACTGACGTTCCCACCACCCACCTCCGCGACCAGAACACGAATATAGGAAGAGCTCGGGAAACAATATAAATTGTCACGTTCTTTGTATGTGACAACCCTACCTAAAGTTCCCACCTCCCACCTCCGCGACCAGATCACAAATAGAGTTCGGAATACTACACCATGGATTCGTCTTTGCAAATATTCTTGTGAAAAAAATTCCTCTGGTTGAAGTTTCTCACCTTGAAGATTTTATCGGTCGTGTTTGGAACAAGGATAAACTACTTACGCACGTGGCCGCTGTACCCAAATTGGCTCAGTAAAGTTTCGGATAGAACAAAAGTTTATATTATTATTATATGTAACTGAAAAATGCTGTAAATCATTTATTATTTACTAAATTCAAGCACAATAAAGTAAAGTGATGTTTATTGTTTATATTTATGATAATAATTTGAATATATAGTATATTCATTTTACAGTATTACAGCACCTATCTCCGAGTGGGTCCTGATACGAAATTTCAACAAATCATTATGAAAATACCACTAATAATAACAAAATGTTTGCATTGTGCATTTATTCACTGCACTTTTAAGTGCTTAAAACTGTCATCGTATTTAAACTAGTGTCAAAACGTTTAATTTCTACCCTCAATAATTAAGTGTTCCCAAATTGGCACGGCAACCAAGAATGGGTTAATCACTATACAAAAGAAATAACTGTTCCTTACATCATTTAACTTCATTGAATATCGTAGGAGATGTCAGAGTTTTAAATAAAATTAAAATTAGTTTTAAATTAATTCCATACTGAAATAAAGATTTAAATATTACGCGCGCATTTGTAATGCGCCTATTGGAGCTCTCACTTGTCACTCCGCAGCATTGTTAACAGGTAGCCAGTTATATGATTACTGCCGTATGTACAAGCATGATATTTTGGCTATATAATAAGACATTGCCGCATATTTTTCACCTTAGTTAGGTTTCAAAATGATGTTATCAAGACGTACCTATGCTCTGTTAAGACAAATCACCATGCATCGAGGTGTTACCAATCTGACGTGCTTCGCATTGAGCTTTAAAAAATTGTATGTAGAAATCAGTAAAGCCATGTATATTATACACGAAATATCCCGTATATCCCTCATTCATAAGTATATTTTAAAATAGCGTTTACAAATAGTATCGTTGAATGCTGAATGTTAATTATTATATTTTCAGTATCAATGTCGGTAGCATCTAAGTATTTACTAATCTCAATGGGATAAATGAGTTAAAGCCGCAAGAATGCCATCGTCAGTATCACCTGACAATTCCATTTCTACTTTTCTCTTGATAAAATAATAAACAAACCAACGATTTTATAAAAAAAATATAAGTTTTTATTGCAAATATATACTTAGCCCACATGGCTTGACCGATCCTAGAAAAATCGTGGATTGCAAACTAACTCCAATTTACGGTATTTGAAACATTTTTCAAAAAAAATTGGTTTTCGAAAAGCACAAGTTATAATTTTAGAACAGCGATTAATCCTTAATCCATGTTACGTCTTCTCAAGGACAGCCTTTGTGGTCGAGCGGTCCAGGTGTTGGACTTGACTTCATGAGGTCCGGATTCGATTCCTGGGTCAAATAACAAAACACTCTCCCGGCGGCACTGGATTTCGCGATCCCCGTTGCGCAGCCCCTCTCAATACGGGGCTGCACATTGTCAGAAGTGGTGCACGGAGACACGGCATGCACCACTTCGAGGTTCCAGCCCCGTACCTGCTGCATCCCCGTCACGACCGGGTGGGTAAAATTCTTCGCGGGCTCACTACCGCCACTCTACGCGGGCCACACGGACCACCGCCTTTGCCCGCTCCTCTTGTCTTGTCTGGTCGGAGAGGGATACTGAGGAGCAACCGTCCTGGTCAAATTGGTTTCGCCGGGGTCTCACCTCGACCCTGGTTACTCAGCCCGCCCGCCACGACAAGGCTTGGACACTTTTGGTAGGGTTAGTGGTCTACCTAACCTTACCCTAAGGCTTCATAAAATTCATTAACTTAAGGTATAATTCATTAATTTATTTCAGGATTATTTATTTACTTAAGGTATAAGATGAAAAGAAACTAGAAAAGTAAAGCTAACTCAGAGTTAACTACTTAACCCAGGAAGGTCCAAGTAGCCCAAACAGCTTTAAAATCAAATTAAAAAATTTGATTAAGAAACAATATTTCTATCGTAGAAATTAGTTGTAAGTATTATGTTATTAACAGATATTTGTAAAATAAAATGTCTAAAGATGCAAACCACGACTTTTTGTGATAGAAATATTTTTTCCTAATCATTATATTATAATTGTTAAGTTACTGAATATAATTTGCTACTTTTGCTACTTTTTATGAGCGATTTTTTTAGTTCAGTATTTATTTTCTACTTTTTAACTCATTATTATATAAGAATATTTTTTTTGGTGTTTAAAAGAAACTAAAGACTTAGGTGTCAAGGTCGTATGCATAATAAAACACATATGGTCAATTCAGACAAAGAGTGAAACTCCCTTAAAATGGTATTTTAACGTCATAAAGCTTACTTTGTTTTAAAATATTAGCTGTAATATTTCAAATAGTTGGTAGGTCAAGGTTAATATTTGATTTTTCAATATGATAAGTAAAATGTACCGCCGTGAACATATTTATTTTAATTTATTTTATTTTTAATCATTTATAATTATTTTTTACGAACAAGAACCAAATTATGAAGTAAATTTAGGTAACTACACTACTGCAGCTAATCTCGTGAAAATAGATATGTGTAGTGTTCTTAATTAAAAAGTAATAATAATATGTTTTACTTATTATTTTTTGTTTAATAATTTAAATTCATGAGAACTCAAGTCTTAAAGGTTGGGTCAAAATATAAATCAGTATTTCTTAAATCAAACTTATATTTCTTATAGTTTTTACATTTCTTATTATTATTTTTTATACATATTCATTTATATTTTTGGCCCAAGATGGCGTTGAAAAAAAGAATGCCATGACGACCATGTCCTCAAAGAGGTAGGCAGAGTCATAACGTATGTCCAATTCCGAGTAATATTTTTTTTCTTATTAGAAAATTCAAAAGACCGAAAGGTCTTTGTTGCCCTTGCCAGGAATCGAATCCGGAACCTCAAGAAGTCAAGTCCAATACCTGGACCGCTTGACCACAGATGCTATCCTTGTGTATATAATGAATTGTAAATTTATTGTAGTAAAAAAATAACGCAAAACACTGTCGCACTTCAGTGTACTTTGATAAATAACTACATTTTTACAGCTTATAAGTTGTAAGTAATAATAAATAAGAAAACAATGTCAAGGTTGTGTATGATGTACTTAATCCTTTGTTGGTAAGATTAACTTATCGTTCTAGGAATTTAAGTGGGTTTTAGGTGCCAGTGGGCAACGAGGTGACCTGCTTATGATAATCGTCATCACTCGTGTAAGTGGAAAGATTTTGTGTTAGGTATGGCTGCCCCTTTGTTGCTGCCGCAACAGGCTGCTCTCCTGGTCGATAAACACAACCGTTGCCTATAATCATCATACATCATCTGTGACGTTTGTAGGAAACCTTTGTATATGACGTAGCTATGTTCTGGCCAGGCTTTAGGTCGTTTCAGGAAGTCTAGCGGGTACCCTATCCCCCAATACAAAGCCCGATAATAGTGAGTATTTATGTTAGGGTCACAGGAATATGTAAAATAATTATCCGAGCAAGCCGCAGGTGTTAAAATGTTGTATAACGCTAAAAGAATATTTTAATAAATAATTTGTTTTTAGGCAAAGTGAGTTCTTAATTCCTTACTAGGAATGTGCCAATAGAAATAGAAATAGCTATGCTCACGGCTTTGATTCTGATCCTCCAGTGGGTTTGGTTAATTCAAAATATCTAATTGATTCCGAATTTTCGAATTTTATCCCGAACGACAATAGAGAAAAGACGTTTATATCTATATTTATGTATAAACTAACAAGTTGTTATGTTACAGTTACAACCACGAAATTTGGTGAGTAGGGTCATTTTATTGAGAAGACACCCACTAATAACGGAATTTTGGAAATTATACCCTTAAGCGGGTGGAATCTGCCGTTTTCCGTTTTGTAACATAAATTCTTATTGCAGATCATAATATTGTCAGCAACATATTACTTTATAATTTGTGATTCTCAGTTTTATTTTTTGACGGCGTTCAAAGCACGTCGTGTCAGTGTCATTAATCTTATATCCTATTCTACTGTGATTATTGGTCAATGTAACCTTATTAAATTCCTTTCTTTAAATTTATTTCAAAGTTGGGTTAAATTCTATATTGATGCTATAAATAAAACTTACAAAAAATCCAGACCCAGAATCATATGCAAGCTACATGTTCATCACCCAAAAGCCTGCATTTTTAAAACCTAAAGTCGAACCTAGTGTGAATGCATGATGAATTCACGATGATGAAATAGATGTGTAGGTACGTACACTCCATAGCCAGCAAACCGGTGTTATAAAAAAAAATAAGTCGGAATATATTCAAAACGCTGTTTTCCCATAGTGATATTTAACCATGACAAGTGGAAATAGCGACACAAGTTGGCATTGGCAATGAGCTGGCTATGCGGGTTGGCATTCCGTAATGAAAAAATCCGGAAGCAACACAAACGCTGTTGTATGCTAATTTTATAGGCTTACCAGAAAGCATTTCATTGTTACATCCTTATGTGCGCCGTCAGTTAAGTGAGTAACGATTTGTTTTTAAATAGACAATCGTTTTATGGCTAATGGAGTTTTTCCGAGAGTTTTCAACCTCTTAATAAAACAGGCCGTTAAATAAATTTACATTTTGACGCCATATTGGCCTTTGTTGATTTGTTTGTGTAAAGTGTTACAATGCGACCCTATACCGTAAGCTGTATCACTATTGTGATTTTTAGCATTTCTGACTGGAAAATAGCGATAACATTAGCTAAGTTATATAAAAAAAGGTTGTTTTGGAAATTTCGTTTCCGGTGCTCACACTTCAGAAACAGACAGCGGAGTCAACCTTGTACAGAATTACTTTGAAAGGTCGGGCCACATTTTGATATAAGGAATAAAAGCCTAAATGGTAACGCATTTCAAATATTATTTCGAAATTTGTAATATTCACTTTTATAAACATTCATTTAAAACAGTCCTGAAAAATGCTTTACTTGTTGTCACGCTATGTAGCACGAATCATGACGTCACCAGCCTGTGAATGCGACTGCGGTCGGTGGGAACTAGTTGTGTGCTTTGTTTACGTTATAGCTATATATCTTTGCCTACATTGTTGGGGAAATGGGCATGAAGATCCTGCTTTTTCCAACTCCATTTCAAGAGGAGAGCATAAACCTATAAGGTCTTATACAAAAAATAAAGGGATTTGCCAGCGTACAAGCATATCCTTCTGATGGTTAGAGACAACTGGGGCCTATAGACACCAAGCTTCTGCCGACCTACTACCTAGTAGTCATAATGTTTGAGAATTCATTTGATGGCATGCAATAAACCTACCACACTTTAGCCTGACATCGAGAATAATTTCAAGCCAAAAAAATAAGACTGACTACCCTACATGCCCGCCTCTATATGTCAGATGAAATTTAAAAAATCCTGAAATGCAATTTGGAGGTCCAATATACGAGTAAGTTACTGCATCATTTCCGATAGTCAATTTACGATCTGAAAAAATGAAAACTGCAGTATTTTTCTTTTCGATGAATACTAAGTAATTCACGTCACATAAATATGAAAAGTCGTTAATTTTATCACTTTCCCTTTGCCGCATCTTTTTCAATTTCACCCAGTAGGTAGGAATTTGACATGTAACGGATTCATTTAACGAAGGTATAAATGGATTGGAATGGTATGGATGGGAATATCTCCCATGCCATGATCTGACGCGCCTGAGTTGCTCCAAAAAACCTCATTTGTGCATACTTTCTTAACATGTATATAACTAGCTTTTTACCGCGTCTTCGCACGAGGTAAATTCGGAGTAATAATATTTATGTTTCTAAAGATATTCTGCTATCTTTCGAATATCTAAATTCATGTACTGAATTTTTATTTGACTGATTTTTACATTTGATTGATTTGATTTTTACATTTTAGCTATTTGTTTTATTTTTATAATTCTTGCTGTTTATGCAAAGTGCAGATATAGGAAGCAAGCACCTCTGACATTTTTCGAGGATCAGACCTAAGAAGAATTCCGCGGAATTGCAGCAAGAAGCGGTGCAAGGGATATCAGCCGTTTCGCTGCAAGCATTTTTTAGGTTGTACGTAATTTTAAACCTATGGTAATTTCAAAAGTATTCACTTAATTTAAAACAAAGTAGAGAGCGTTTTTGATCTATATGAAATGGCCAAGATAAATATGATACTTATGGAGATAAGTATTAATACTGATTAGGACTGACGGAGAAATTAGTTTTTAAACATATTTTTCAGAGATTAAAATGGTTAGTGTGAGGAAAGCTTAGGAGATAGATATATTCTGTAACAGACTTTTTGTAGATATTTTTATATTTTACATGTTCATAGTACATTATTATAATGTATCCCAAACGGTTTAGCCAACACATGCAATGTAAGCGACCGAAAATCGTTTTTTTTTTGACGGCTTCGTTGCAAATTATGGAATTCTCTCTATCATACAAATACTTAACACTTTAACTGTCCCAATAATATAGTTACTTCTCCATTACCAAATATCCAATATGTTAGTTTAAATTCATTAAATGTAATGCGCGGAAATCTCGGTACGGACTTTCGACTAATAGCGTTGTTCTGAAGCGCTAAACTTTTGTTGAAGCGCATTGGACAAATGTTTTATTTAAAGAGGTCTATTTGATTACATCGATTAACTCAAAATTGTGATATAACGCCTTCATCAATTCACGTCTTCAATTATGTTGTGATATTAAAATCAACGCGATATGCTTTGTCACATCTCCTCGATTTGAGAGCGTTTCCCTTTCTGCCACAGCCTGCATTGGTATACTCGGCGTTGACATTTCGATTAATGTTCAATTTCGTAGTCATCTAGAGGAGAAGGCTAAAATAGCCTCTAAAAAACTTGGTATGCTCAGTAAAGCGAGACAGTGTTTCAAGCCGACCCATTGCTTACAACTATATAAAGCGCATATTCGGCCTCACATGGAGTACTATTCTCAACTCTGGACAGGGGCTCCACAGTACCAGCTCCTTCCGTTTTACTGCATTCAACGTAGAGCAATTCGAATTATCAATGACCGGGCAATTACCAATCGCTTGACGCCTTAGCGTTGCGTAGAGATGTTGGGTCACTCAGTGTTCTCTACCGCATCTATCACGGGGAATGCTATGACGAGTTGTTTGGTTTAATTCCAGCCGCTGATTTTCACCTTCGGACATTGCGTCAGAGCTTAAGGTATCATGCCCATCATCTCGATGCGAGGCAATCTACAACTGTTACGAAGACATTTTTTACCTCTTATAACACCTTTGTGGAATCAGTTACCGAGGACGGTATTCCCAAACGATTATGACTTAGGAACCTTCAAGAAAAGAGCTTACTCATTCCTTAAAGGTCGGCAACGCATCTGTGATACTCCTGGTGTTGCGGATGTCCGTGGACGGAGGTGATCACTTTCCATCAAGTGACCCACTTGCTCGTTTGCCTCCTCTTCTATAAAAAAAAACAGTGCATTTCATGTTATGCATGGACGTATCGGGCCAGCTACCCAGTGCATTACATGTAATGCATGAACAGTCAAAGTATTAAATGTAATGTGCTGTATATAAAAACCAACGAAAATAAATTACCTGAAGAACAATAAAAACAGCATCAAAATCCACTGCGTATTTTTAAAGATCTAAGCATACAAAGGGCAAATGGCGGAATGCGACATTTTTTACACTATGTAGTGATATACCACAAGGTTATGGAACCTTTAGACAAGACTAGTTAATAGTTTTATTTACCGCAAATTTAAAATGACATTATATTATCACCGAAAAATGCCCGACAGGAGAAGCCGCAGGCTGAGGCAAATTATGTCTATAAAATCACAAGCTTTCAACAAAACAATAATATCAGTGGCCATTTTACAAGGAACCTTGGCAACATGCGCAGTTTATACTACGTTCCAAATTTACCTCGCTGCACTTCCGCCTTGCGCATGCGCATGGTAATTTGCACGATTTAACATTTGTTTGTATTCTCATTTGACGTGAACTGGCTGTAAGGCCGCTTGGATTATTATAACGTACATCAATGCTTGCCATCATCATGGTCCGATTATAGGAAGGTGGTATAGCCGATTGAAGTTCGCGACACACTTTTAACCAGACAGACAGCAGATGTGTCCTATAAATAAATGCGTATTGTTCATTAGTATTAACATAAAAATCAGTCATTAGATTTTGGTCAAGTTTAAATGAAATTATTATAGATAACAAAAATAATGAAACAGGTTCATCTTAGTTGTAAAATTCACAAAATAAACTGTTAAGTCGAAAACATCTTAATTTTAAAGTCGGTTAAAATGTAAGTTGAAACATCGTCAGGTTTTCAATGAGTGATTCTAAAATCGGTAAACTGAAAGAGTCTAATTGCCGGCTGACCCTGACCACGGTCACCACCCTTATCCAATATACTTTCTGTTTGTTCGTTTGTCTCGAGGTCGTTTCACTTGCAGCAATTTACGTCCTTGCGTTAATAAGTAGAAATCACCTTTTAGAGTTCCTTTGACTTTTATCTTTATTTACTGAAAAAATAAAGGTTATATCGCTCAATCTAATGCCCCGTCAGAACATAATACGACATAAACAGAATATTAACTGGGGAGTACGTAAATAAGTATTTTCACGCCATATCCCCAACAGAGTCTCTGCCTACTCCAGACAGGATTTGAACCTGTAACTTTTCGTCTTAAGCCGACAAATGCTTAAACCATTTGAGCTACTGAGGTTTCGGGTCTCGTGGCAAAATTTTTTAATTCCTTTTAACGCGGGTAAGCTAATTTTTTTCTTTATAATATCATAGAAATCTAACATAACCCTGTGCTAAAATAAAAATGTATTATAATAATATTACTCTTAACAAAACTATATACAAAACTAGCTGCCTGTTCCGGCTCCGCTCGGATAAGCTACCCTATCTTTCAAGTTGCATCAAACTGCACACGGTGTGCCAATTTGATTGAAATCGGTTTAGTAGTTTAGAATTCCATCGCGGACAAACAACGTTACACGTAATTTATATATACATATAAAGTTAAAATTGTAGAAGAGTGAATTGTATGCATTGAACACATTTTAAAAAAAGTGCTTACCTAAACATAAATAGCAAAACACAATTTAAACATTTTTAGAATTTTTGTCCGGTTGCATCGCAATTTCGATACATGTAGAATCGATCGTAATGAAATTTGGGTAGTAGCTGGTCTATATTCCGGGAAAGATAACAGGATTAATTTTAACTCGCTCATTAACGCTCCCTGCGTTAGAGGGTTAAAAGTGAAAATGTAAATATGGGCTATAACTCCTTAACGCGTGGTCCGATTTTTATTATTAGTTTTTTGATTTAAAGCATTAAATCATATTTTATGCTACATTATTTCCAATACTTTTTTCATATTAAAATCATAATTTTCGTAGTTTAGAAATTACAAACTTAACGATACTCGGTATAAATTAACCAAATAACTAGAAATCTGGATTTTTTGTCTGTTTGTTAAAACAAAATTTTATTTAAAATTATTTTTACTTAAACTGTTGAAAATTTCAAGCAATTTTCATCCAAACCGGTCAAAGAAAAGTGAAGAAATCTTCAACTGAAATAAGGCAGCCAGCACATATTGCAGCGCTGGCGAAGCTGCTGAGCAGTCTAGATTCTCATGAGTATAGTATTTAGAGAATTCAATTTTTTCGGTCATTATGATTACCTAAAGTCATATGTGTATTCAATCGATTAAGAGGTAGGATTTTTTTACTTATTAATATTTAGTGAAAGTTCTGATTAAGAATTGATTATTGGCTATGAATGAAGTTTCACCCAAGTGTCGAGGATAGGAAAGACGTAGGTACACAACAGGTGAATCAGTACAAATCCTTCATTAGCAATGCGACTTGTATGAAATGTAGAGACTTGCATTATTGTTATCTATTTAGGAACGACTCATGGCTCTTGACGCATCATATCTACCTTACCTTGGAACTGCCAAGTTTCGTCCTTCACCTTGAATAATGATTAGCATTAAAATTCTAGTCAGGAGTGTTTTCTTCCAACACTTTAATAACTTCATTTGAGATTACACTTATTTAAGAAATATCAGAGTTCAAATTAACAAGAAAATACGGAGATTAACTAAGTTGAAATTTGGTTCGTTATAATTTATTCAGACATATTATAGGCTTTGTTCGAGTAACATTTTATTGAACAAACAAGCAAATTATAAAAAGAAACTTCTTCTGGGCAAAACGTAATTTTTATGCAAAGTCAGTAGGATTTGAAATAAGAGTACTTTCTCATACTTATTTTTACGATACTAATATACAAAAAGACTATTTACTTTCTTTCGTCTGTCTATCCGTGTGTTTCTGTTTATCCAATCTAATCTACGAAACGGTCGAACCGATTCTTAAGGATCTTGTAATGTAAATAGCACGGATCGGATATAGTCATAGGCGAAGCTTATTTAATAAAAAAGAAACGCAACAAACGATTATTTATAGTACTAGCGTTTTATCAATTTGTTATCGATTAATTATGTTACAAGAGTTTTATGTAATCTAGCGAATCGGAGTTGGACTTAAGTTGATGATGTCCCGAGTGCGATCCTCGTGTCGGGCAACGAAAACAAAACGTGCTTTTTCAATTTGGTAATAAAATCAACGTTTTGCACAGGATAGTGTATATGCCCGGTTGCCAATAGGCTTACCGACTATCAAATTATGTTACTTAGTTTTTTCGGTTAGTCATGGGTGATCTATATTATATACCTATTCCTGCCGCTATAGCATAATTGCTCGCTACTGTTGTGTCCCGCTCTCGAGGGTGGGGTGGTTTACTTACTCATGAATAATGCTTATAACCTCATCAACAGGATGGAAATGCAACATTTGCCACAGCACTATATGTGCTGTGGCACATATAGTGTTGTGGCAAATGTTGTGGCAAACGTTGGCTGTATCAGTATATTCGTAGAAGAAACGTATCCGTTTAAAATATCTTCCATATACCACATATCACAAAATGATGAAAAAAAGTAGAAATGTTATTAATGAAAGTATTTCACAAAGTATTTTACTAATATAAGTCGTAAAAGTCCCGATGACACTTAACAAAGTGTAATAGGTTAACTTTGGATAATTTAATAAAGCATATTGCAAAAAATAGAAGTGTTTTTAAGACTTGTCTATATTATTTTATAGTGAACCCAATCCTGAAATATATTACTTTGCCTTTTTGCTCAGTCCGTCTGCTGAACTTCCTGTGCGCCATTGATCAATTTACGCCTTTATACATAAATACTCTTTATTGTCTGTCTGTAACGATCTACCTGGGTAATATAGACGAGGTGACTTTGGTTAATAGGATTTTTATCTTCACAAGGTGACCTTTCAAAACAATTACTTTAACTAATGATATAAAACGTATACACCTATTTTGCTACGTAGTAGAATATTTCTATGTTTTTTTTTTGCGAAATTTGGTATAATACCTATTATTTACTGGAGGACTTACCCTGGTGACTTGTAATATAGGTAATTTATACATCTGCTGCATGCACCAGACTCTCATAAAGTTGAATAATTTTACCTTTTGCATATAAGATCTTTTTAATTATTATTAATTATTTTCTAAAAATTGTTCACTTTATATTAACTTTGACAATTATAAAGTACTGTCTTTAGTTATAACCCTGTGATGAGTGAATAAATGAACTGTTATTATTATTATTATTATATTTTGGCCATATTTTACAATAAAAATGGTTTAAGTTGTCAAATTTTTGTTTTACTTCCGGTTTTACAAATGAAAAAATATGTTTTTCAAAATTATTTTGATTTTCAACATCTAAGAAAAGAAACTGCTCCCAGAAATCCCTGTTAAAAATTTCCTTAGAAGCCCATATTCCGACAAAAAATATCACAAGACAATAAAATTTTGTTTCCTCTTTCACACCAGTACGTGTCTAGTAGACGAACTATTTGGCAGATTATGTATGAATTTTGAACCTCATTTTTTTTCGCTTCACGTGAAAAACCTCAATTGTTACTGACTGACAAACTGTGAGATAGAAATTGTGAAGTCCAAAAATAGTACAAAGTACATTCATCGGCGATAGAATTATAAATGTATTAGTAAGTGGTTAACGTTTATCAAGATAAATATCACAAATAAGTAAATATTGTAGTGTAAGCGCCCATAAAACAGAAGTAGAAATGCGGAGTCCCCGGAATATTTGGTCCGCTGGAATCCAGCCCGCTGTGCTAATGCGGCGTCGAGTCGTTCTTACTAACGTTTTTGGCAAGCTCTCAACTGTCGCACGCATCGTGCTCTCCAGTCATCCAAACACGCGATGCACTGCAAGATATGCTATATTAATGGTCAAGAGATAACTTACGGGTGTAAAGCTTATTGAACAACAACGGAACGTTAAGTTTTTCTCCCTGCAAGACTGCACGACTGATAGCATATCTTGCAGCTGCATAACGTATGGCATTTGCCATACTAATTTGCCATACTGATTGCTAATTGAATCGGAAACACACATTAATAAATAACAGAAAATATTTATTTTCAAAAACATACCTGACATTTTTCGTGATAAAATAAGTAAATTAATATTTTAATCAATTGAAGAGTAGCTTTTTGTTACACAGAATAAGGTGCAATTGCAGTTTGACGTGGCTTTAATTTCGTGATTCGTGAATATCAGTAATTTTGATTAAAGCTAAACAAACTAAGTAGCACTTTGTGATGACACAAAAGAAAGTTTTCTCATCTTCGAAAACCTAACTTCTTGTCACCATCATTCTAGTGTATAATGCGAGTGTTGATCACATTTTTATATGGAACCTAGGGTTCGTTTTCCTGCACTTCCTTTTCCCTTCGCTCTGTCGCGGTCTTCGGCATTTGTCTATTCGCACACATTTCATTTTATACGTAACGATACACACGTATTGTTTTATATATATCGTTGAAATCGGCGAAATTTATTTAAAGAAACTAAATGCAAAATAACATTTGGTGATATCGTCATCACCATCTTATCGTTGTGATAACACTAATTTTTTAAAACAATACTAGTAGTTTCTCTTTTTTTGTTGGAATGATTACAAGATTCTGACTTCATTGATAGAGATTGTCCGAAAAACATTTTCTCTCTTCTTTTTTTTCAATTATTAAAAATTAATTTAACTTGCATTTCCTTCCAATGTTCCAAGCCGCTTTCGCCTGTGGCAACCACTTCAGCTACAACTTTGGTCTAGCCAAAGCGATTGGCTACACTATTTTATGGAAAAACGTCATATTCATCTCTATTCATATTAAAACCACTGGAGCGATTTTGTTTAATTTTTATTTTATTAATGGTTTTATTTTTTTAATGGTTAAAAACCTGATTTCAAACATGGGCTACTTTTTATTTTTAAAATCAACCACTAAAGGAAACGTATTTTTATTTTAGCACTTGCCCTGTGCTTAGGATAAATTACTATAAATTTTAAAGAAAGAAAAAATTTCGCCCCAGACAGGATTTGAACCTGTAACCTTTCGTCTCAAGCTGGTCAACGCGGGTAGTTATGTCCTATATTTTATCTGTAATGATGAACTCATTTGGTGGGTACTCAGAATTGTGTATCTATAGGACATAACTACCCGCGTTAACGGGTTAGAAAGGAATTAAAAATTTCGCCACGGGACTTGAATCCTCAGTAGCTCAATTGGTTAGAGCATTCGTCGGCTTGAGACGAAAGGTTACAGGTTCAAATCCTGTCTGGGGCGAAATTTTTTCTTTCTTTAAAATTTACACTAAAGGAAAGACTATAATCGGGAATACACTGATGTAATTTGAATTGGAAAGTGTTGCATACAAGCTTATGTACTCGACTTTTGTGAAGGCATTTCTCGCGGTTGCGAAGTTATATGCACTCACAGTCATGTTTTGTATGGAGCTGTATATATTTGAGGTATTACGCTTCTAGTAAGTCCAATTCTTTCACCAATTTATTACCTGTTTCGTTGCGATATAATACGCGTACATATTATTTAAATTAAAAATTAAATAATTTTAGTTGGATTTAAATACGTTAATGTGATACGAAATTAATTACGTTTTAAACACCTACTTAAATTGAGAGGTAAATATTCTGAAAAAAAGGGGGCATACTGACAGATTGAGGCTGGGAATGCATACTTTAAATAAGCAACCTGCGACTACGCTCAATACAGTCGATGACAGCAATGCCTATTGCCTTTTCCGGCGTTACGTAAAGATTGCAGTGATAAGAGTTATACCTTGTTCGCCCTATAAGAAGAAATCGGACAAACTAATCTCTGATCTAAATGTTAGATTATTCATATTATGTTGGATATGTCAAAAAAAAGAAAAAAACAAGGATAAACGTGGGCGAAATCAAAGCGTTACAGAAGATCTTTCGTATAAAGCTAACCGATAACATTCGGAACGGGAAAATCAGAGAGTGCCTTAATTGACATTTAACGACTGAATTGCATGAGTATTTTAAGTAGCTAGTGTCAACAGTCAGCGAAGCCGGCGTGTTTTTATAAAAAAGTAAAGACTGTTGAGGAAGCTAAGCTAAGTCTGCATGGATCTGTAACAATTGACATTCGATACTCTTAGCCTACCCCACAAGAACTTAGATATTTGTATATTTAATATCAAAGCGATTCAATTATGCAGAAACAATTAAATTTACCTTACGCAAGTTGCCTCTGTAGTCTATTGGCCCGTCATCGAATTTGACCTAATGTACAAAAAAAAATTGTAATAAAAAAAAACGTTACGTTATTGGATATATAGGCCCGGTTGGCGATAGGTTTGCCACTTATTGACAAGAGGCTCCAAAGAAAACTTCAAATTTGAAATCGTCAGACTTGAGTTCTTAAGGTCCCGTCTTCGACTCCTATCTTGTGCATCGAAGTAACGCTTTTAAGGATAGCGTTGATTACGATTGGATATATGCACGGTTGGCGATAGGCTTCCCAACTATCACATAGTGTTACTTAGTGTCTTCGGCTAGTCGTGGGTGCCCTAGTTGTGCCTCTGCCTATGTCTTTGGTGATATGGGCGTAAAGAAACTTTTTTTTTCACTTGCGCAATACGAAGCTATGATAATAAAATTTCAAAAATATATTTGCTTAGCATTTGCTGGTGTTCATTCCTAAAGCGCGTTTCGAAGGAATTCGTGTTTGCAAAGCTCATATTAATCTCTTTCACGTTTCCACCCAGTGTCCGGACGTTATTGCTTAGCGTTCCGTTTAATAGCTAAAACTTTAATTAATATATCACTGAAGCAAAATACAATGTTATTCGAAGGTCCAAAAGGTCACGGGCAGTTTATTTGTAATATTATTTCTGAGAGCTTCTTTTGTATGCTTTTTGCTATCGACACGCTGTGAAATTAATTTGTACATCAATTCTCACAAGAAGCTTTTCTTTTTATCTATACTGTATGTGTATATGTCTTATGTAAAAAAGTTAAATTAAGGCTTTTAAAAAGACGAACCTTGATCTTTGTTTCACGTGATAACAATATAACAATTTAGCTAATTCTCTTTTATTATTAAGTTAATTATTGTCAGGAGAAAGTTTATATGAAAAAAAAACACGATTTGTAGTTAGAAAAAAAAACAACTTCCGTTGGCTCAACAAGGTGTGAATGTTTTTTTGTCGGCGGAGAACAGCAAACAAGTTTCCCCGTGTTGATCCAGCCTCACGTCACCAACACCGTGATATCCAACTAGGTTTCGGTTAGGATCGGTACCACTGCCTTACCTATTCCTGCCGCCATAACGTCCAATGCTTGCCGTTGACGTGTTCTGGTTCGGAAGGTATGGTAGCCGGTAACCTACTTTTGCTCGAGGCTTAATATCCCGGTCTCAGGTTGGCAACTCACAATTACCACCTTTGGTGTCTCTAGGTGGCGTGAATTTCTTACCATCAGGAAATCCATCCCCTTATTTGCCTTCCAATATCATAAAAAAGCAAAGCACACTCATCTCTCCTGACGGTAAGAGACAACCGAGTCACAGACATTAGTTTGAAAGTACTATGATTTATGTGGTAGAATACAATATTTATTTATTGCGCTATCGTACACAAACATGACAACACGAACATTCGCGCAAGCGCCCTGCGCCGTCTAAACGAAACAGCAGGCCTAAGCATACATTTGCGCCACGCCATAAAAAGAGAGGGGGATACTTCCTTTCCTGCGCCGCGCCGGCTGTTACCTCTCCATCCGTCTTACGAATTTTCGTATAGGTCCCGTGTCCTGATGCGAATTTAGAAGTTTTTACCCATTCCAAAAAAGTGGGCAACGCCGCTAAAGAAGTTTTCACTACAAAAAATTATAGTTTGATATTAAGGAGAAATTCATCATGTTAATCGCACTTGTTTATTGTATGCTCTTACCATTATTTTTTTGTATTAGACGTCAATGGGTTATAAAAGAAAGGGTAAGTTTCTTGCACCTATGAAAATCGCTTTAAGCGGTTGTAGTCTATCTGTATAATTCTTATTTATCAGTAATGCGTATAAACTTGTGATGTTTTGAGAATATTTGACAAGTTTTTTATCGTTATTTTAATTATTAAGTGGTTTATCGAGGCAAATGACTTGAAATACATAAAAACTCCTAAAACTTTACGACTGTTATAAATGCAAATATGATACGAAACACATGAAAATAATAAAAAGACATACGTATGAATACCAATATGAGACCACCGTAGTTATGGCTGTGCCCAGGCAACATTTAATTTCAGAAACTTTAGATCTAATTTTTCTAAGCTACCACTCAGTTATATTTAATGAAGCATATCGTAAAGTGTAATTGTTAGGCTTCGACAATTATATCTATCGTTGGTTAAGTGACGTAAGTACATTAACTTGTTTGGGTAGTACCGAGTAAAGAGTACTCCTACTGCCTTAATAACAGCGTCGCGTTTTGGTTCAAAGGTTGACGGTACACGTGCACAGTAGGCGAACATCCCTTCTGTATGACAGCGGTGGTTCTTTCTTACTATTAGAAAAGACGCGTACTTATTACATAATAACATAATTTTAGATAGAAATTGTAGTATTATCGAATAAAAAGACAAGAACTTGAACAAAAATTTGTTTGAACTAAAAAGCTATCTGCGATTTGTAACTGACATCGGAAACTCACCTTAAATACGATTGAAAGTTATTCTATGCAGCACTCTTCTTTAATGTGGCATTACTAAGAATAATGGCATTTTTCATTTCCGGAATAAAACCTACGCCCAATTCTCGTAAATGCTCAGAAACATCTGAATATTGAATATTCAATTAAGGTTGTGTAATCTATTATCGCATAGTATTTGGAATTGTAATATATAATTGTATTGACACAGAGATATTATGTTTGGATTGTTAACAACCATTTCAATTACTAGTTGTTTACCGCGTACAGTCAAATTTACATTAAATATTCATAAAGATGAAATTGCTTTACTTGTTTCTTTATTTTTTTATCGGATTTCATGTTAAATAAGCAAACAGATTTTCAGATGGCAAGATAGTTGTCGCTTACAGACGCCAAAAGTAATAACGGTTCCAACGTACCATTTTCATAGTTTCTTCGAGTTGTTTCAGCTCCCTTGTATAGAATAATACCTCATGCCTTCCTACCTAGCAGCTCGTAAAATGATACAGGTTATGTGTGTCATTATCCATAAGACCACTGGCAATTTAGCACTGTTCAGCAAGGTAGGGATTCGCCGTCTTACTTAATCTTGCCACCAAAATCACAGTCCAGTCGAGAGGGCAACGACTGAGACTGAGTTGAGAGAGACCATCTGCCCTCTCAGCCAAACCTATATAAAACATCTGCACGTACAAACCACGGTCGTCTCTTAACATTAGGAGACCCGTGTCACGTATGCTAGTTGGCAGTTTATTCCCATTCAAATATGCATAAAAAGCTAAGAGTGCAGATTTTGTAACGAAGCTACACTCTAAACCGGAGTAGTGATAGAGTACATGTGGTATGACGGAGAGGGATCCCTTCATTTCAAAAAACAAAAGTATCTTCACACCCATATCCCTAAAGAGGTAGGCAGAGGCACAACCAGGGCACTCACGACTAGGCGAAGACACTTAAGTCCCACAATGTGATAGGTGGCAAGCCTATCACCACCCGGGCACATATCTAATCCCGGGCAACGTATTTTTTATTAGAAAATTAAAAATATATATTTTCCAAATTTTTCGCTGCCCCACCCGGGGATTGAACCCGGGACCTCAAGAAGTCAAGTCTGACGCCGGACCGCTGGACCACAGAGGCGATAAAAAATATATATTTATAATTATAGAAAGTACTAACAGAACGGTTATCCATAGATTTCCCTACGTCATAAAGATTTTATAAGACTCGTTTACTCCTTTATACCTTAAACTTTCAGAAGTGTGACTTACAACTGAACCATCTCTGTTATTGCATACTTTGGTAGCAGTTTAGGGTTTTGTCAAACAAAAAATAGACGATTAAATCACCTATCATGTAGGCAAATAAAATTCAACCGTCCTATATATTTTTAAACGTGACTCCAGTTTTCCAGTAAACACTTGTTTTGAATAAATTTTTCAAAATTACATAAACAATAAATTTACACAGGGGCAAAGATGGGGGTGACAGTTGTTAATCTCGTATAAAATTTAAACACATGTAACTGAGACGGTAAAGCTAAACCACAGTTTGATCGAATGTAACTACTAATCATGTTACTATAACCCCATGTCATAAATTAATACATGAAGGTTTCAGCACCAGTTTTTCATAAATCACCAACTGTTTTTTTAGGTATTTTATTTAATCACTTGCCCTGTGCTTGGTTAAGTAAATAAATATTCCTGGACAAGTCACACAAATCGAATCTAACCCCAGTGTAAGCAAATTATACGAGGTATTATGGGTGTTGGTCAACGATACCAATACATAGAAATACTTCGATAGATAACCAGAATAAATTTAATAAACACCCAGACCCGGAAATGCAGACATCTAAGTGTTCATCACACAAATGTCTGCCCCGTCGGGAATCGAACCCGAGCCTCTCGGTTAGTCCGTATTGTTAGGCGTGAACGCTAGCCACTCGACCAACGAGGCGGTCAAAATTTCTGTTAATTTTAAACAAAATAAATTTCGCCTTAGACAGGATTTGAACCTGTAACCATTCGACTCAAGTCGCATGCTCTAACCATTTGAGCTTCTGAGGATTCAAGTCCTGTGGCGAAATTTTTAATTCCTTTTTTTACCGTTAACGCGGGTAATTATGTCTGATAGATACACAGTTCTGAATACCTACTAAATGAGTTCATCGTTATAGATGAAATTCACAATATTTATGATGGCTATAACTTTCGTTTCTCTCAAGGTATTATCATTTTAGCACTTGCCCTGTGTTTGATTTAAATTACTATAAGTTTTAAAGACAGAAAAGTTTCGCCTTAGACTGGATTTGAACTTGACCTGAACCACAACAGGACTTGAATCCTCAATAGCTCAAATGGTAAGTTAGAGCATTCGTCGGCTTGATACGAAAGGTTACAGGTTCAAATCCTGTCTGAGGCGACATTTTTCTTTCTTCAAAATTTATCGAAACTATGTACAACTTGCTCGAAGAATCGGCAACCGTTGGGGAAGAAAGGTTCTGGAGTGGCGGCCCCGTACCGGAGGACGTAGTGTTGGTCGACCTCCCATCCGGTGGACTGACGATCTGGTCAAAGTCGCGGGAAGCCGCTGGATGCAAGCGGCTGGTGAACGTGACTTGTGGCGCTGTTTGGGGGAGGCCTATGTCCTCTGGCTGATGATGATGATAATGTACAACTTTGATTAAATGGTAGAATTCTGGAACTACTCATCTGTATCCTTGTCTATTCCTTCACGCCCATATCCCCGAAGAAGTAGGCAGAGGTACAACCAAGGCACCCACGACTAGCCGAAGACACTAAGTCCCACAATGTGATAGGTGGCAAGCCTATCGCCAACCGGGCACATTTACAATCTCAACCAACATTTTTTTTAATTCGAAAATTTGAAAAATCCAATTTTCTTTTTGTTGGCCGACCCGGGATTCGAACCCGGGACCTCATGCAGTCAAGTCCAACACCCGGACCGCTAGACCACAGAGGCTTGTCTATTCCTGTCGCTGAATACTTAGTTGCCTCTGACTTACGCATTCCGGTTTGCCGAGCAAGGCGATCAGTAATTTTGCTTAATCAAGAGTCTAAACATTCCACTTGCAGAATGACAAAGCATCATAACAGTTTATGGTGTATTTAGGCGATAAAAATTATCCTTAAAATCTTTGAAGTGTATAAGAAAACGACAGCATGTGTTTTTATATAGCATCGAGCAAGTATTAAACAAATTTATATCGCAGGCTCAGCCGCGGGCGACAATTAATACCTATATTATCACAGTGACTAGGTACGTAGCTTCTAGCTTTATAAAATAACACAGAAGTTTCAAGTAGGAAACCTTATGTAAACATTATAATGATAATGTCGTACTACGCAGAAAGCGAAAACCGTTTATGTATAATAATTGTCACTTGCAATAATTAAACAACATATCACTTGGTACACTTGTCAAGAGAAATGCTATTTATAATAGTAATATTTATCTAGTTCATACTGATCCGCAGTAACTTAAAATGGATTTTCAGCGTAGAATATACCAGGCTAAAAAGCTAAAAGATAATAACTAAAATTGTGTGATAGATACTAGTACATAGGAAGCCTCCTAGGTACCTATCTCACAATGTTAGTTATTTATAAATGACTTGAATTTCATTTGCATGTAAGTCAGCTTGTTTCATTATGACCGAGTGAGTGGCCACCTTAAGTTTTCTACTACAGTATTTAAAGTTGCTATTGCACTAAAGTACTAAATGGAAGCAAACTTGAATTTTATTATTTATGGCAAAGGTCCCAATTGCGCTGAGCGATTAAACCCAATTTACTTAAAAACTCACGAATGTCAATCAAAATTGAAATTGACGACTCAATCTGAAAGCACACATAGCGCTTAGCGTAGATAAAACAATATCACGCTTTGACGTTAGGTATGTTTATTAATGTTAGATTTGACGTAAAACTCTTCAAGATGTATGCTCCCTGAATCTACATAAACTAAGGAGTGAAAACCTACTGCTATTACGACTTTCTAAACGTTAGGTTGCTTCTTCGGAAATGTTTATCTAACCTAACTATAAAAGTTTGTATAAGGTGTGATTTTATTTGTCCACGTTCATTTCACGGAGTTCTATATATAAGGAAGTGAACAGATACGTACATAACAGAAAGATATGCATATAATATGTTATTTGTATATCTTCTTTGATTAGTTCTCAATTAGAGGACAGTCCTAGGTATTAGGTCAATATATCGTAGTTAAAATAAAATGATTGGAGCTTAATCTCATTTATAACCATAATTTTTCTGGTCTTGTACTTCTCTTCTCGACGCATTGCGTACATAAAATATTACGATTTTGCTAATTCCGAGCACTTGTTGGCTGCACTGCTGTGGGTTATAAAACAAAAGAATCAGTCTAAATATGTGCCAATAATAATAAATTAACACTTATCTCGGCGATTATACCCGCTTGAAAGCGGTTTAAAGTCCGAACCTTTATGATTCAGCTGCAGTTGTTTTTTGTTTGTTTTCAACACGAGTGTGTCACTAACTGCGTAGTAGCGCAGGCGTCTCGTTACTCTTATTATTAGATAATTCGAGTTAATATGCGCATGCGCCGCTGCAATAGGTGTAGGTCGCTGAACTGTTAATAAACTGATTGCAGTTGTGTAAAGTTAAATGGACACATGATCTACTTTTAAATTGGTACTCACTTTAGTACTAGAATTAACTGGGATCATAGTGTCTACAATAGGCTGTAATTTGAATTAGTCCTCGTGTAGTACTACGATGTGTACATAAACTATAGGTACAAACTACACATTGTTATCTAATTATGCTTAACTTTTTAGGGTTTCATTGCTATAGGTTTATCATCATTAGTATCATCGTGCCTGTCTGACCGTCCGTTTTTATGACACAGCCATATTACGTAACTTAAGATAAAAGTATTTGCACTAGAAAAGAATATATACATTTACATAAACCATATTATTTTTTATTTTAAAATAAAAAAAAAATAAGAGGCCTCATACATAGAACTGAAACTAAAAGAAATCGTCAAACCTACACTTGCGGTACGGTATGCATTTATAATTCTAAACATTAAATGTTGTTATTAAAATACATTGGTTTCTTAGTTTATATATGTTGCTTAAGAACAAACACATGAAAAGACAAGAAAAAAATTATAAGAGTTCTCATTTCTTAAAACAATCTCTGAATATGTTTTTTGAGATACCTACTCTTTGACTATTTCTTAATACATTTTTTATGTGATGTTTACTTTTTTTATGTTTACACATTACTCAGAGTAATAACTTGAAACCGCCCGATAGAAAGCTGAGGTAGAGGTAGAATCTAAGATGGAGGTATGTGCAGCAAGTTCACTGTGGTTCTATTTACTCTTGCTTTGAATACTTTCAAACTATGCTACTCTGGAAACACTAACTGAAGCAGAGAATTCCAGTCCTTTGTAGTAAGAACAACAAATGAACTGACAAATCTCTTTGAAGGTGTGCGGGGGATATCGACTCTTTATAAGTAATAGCTCGCGTACGTTTTAAATAACGAAGAAATATACATGGTAGGATTGAACTTTTGC
>NJDC01000703.1:76237-91441 GCA_002245475.1 Calephelis virginiensis | reverse complement strand
GGATACGAGAACAAAACCTATAAGTCAAGGCTTTAAACTCAATTATTATTATTATTATTTATTCTTTATTGTACAATATAAACACGAACAAAAATACCGAACAAAATATTAAAAAAAATGTACAAATGGCGGTCTTATCGCTCAAAGTAATCTCTACCAGACAACCAGGAAAGACAGGAAATCGAATAATTACAAAATAAAATATTAGTTTGTTAATGATGGCAAAAACTACCGCTCTATAAAACTAGTTATATATTGTAGGTACATTATTGTCATTATGCCGGAGATACTCTACTCTCCAGACCGAAACATGACACTATTATTATGGCTTTATGAATGGACAAGCCGATTAATCCCCATCCGAACAAATGCACTACTGTGGTACTGTTGGTAATTCCCCTTGACTTACGCTTGCCTCTTACGAAATTATGAAGTGTTGGTCCGGGCTCTTTTGCAGAATAGACCACCTGGCTTCCTGCCAAGCAGCTCGCAAAAGACGAGCATAGTCTCACCGTCACTAACACCGTGACATCCTACTATGTGGTTGAGTTTCGCAGCGACTCAGCTGGATTGGTAACACCGCTTTACCAATTCCTGCCACTATAACGTCCAATGCTTGCCGTTGACGTTTTCCGGTTCGGAGGGTAGCCTGGAAACTTATTTTGCTCGTAATAGCTAGCCTGTAAACTTGCTTTTGCTCGAGGCTTAGCATTCCGGCTTCAGGTTAGCTGCGCACCATTACACCTTTGGTGTATCTAAGCGGCATGAATTTCTTACCATCAGGAAATCCGTCTGCCTGTTTGCCTTTCACTATCATAAAAAAGAACAACTCTACATAGAGGATCTGGACCAACATGGAGTCTACTTTTAATCCAAAATTGGTGACATTTTATTAAGAATCTGCAGTACGTACACAAAAATAATTCTTCCTTAAAATAAGAATATCATAAAAAAGACTTTTATTATTTTATAAGTATTACGTGGTGGAAAATAATGGCTTTTAACAAAATTGGTATCCTAGGCATTATGTTAGGCTCCAGTATATAACCGGAGGTAAACTCGCGCTGCCAACGAAACATAAATCTCAGCCAATTCACTACAGTTCGTATTGTTTACTCGATACGTTGCAGCTCGCCTTCTCTTATGATTATTTATTGCGTATTCGAACCAGAGTTTGTCTATTTATAATAAGAAACGAATAACCTATATTCGGATGTTCAATAATAACGTTGGCCAAAATTTTGTAAACATGGGATATCTATATATTAATACATGATGCCAAAACTTTGTACCCCTTTTTACAAAGATTGTGCAGACGCAGGAGCATAAGATTTGGCACACTTATAGTTTTTGTGGAGGAGAAGTTTTCAATAATATTTCATTTAATAATAATGCATATAAACCTTTACACACATTACCATGCATTTGACATACACAAACAAATATATTGATGTTGACGATAAAAGATCACAGATGGCGCACAAACTGTTCAGGAAACAAAGTAGTTGGAAATGAAGATGGCGTTCTCATCAACAAGATATTAAAATTTGGATATTAAAATGGTCGAATTCCGAACAATTGAGCGACCACTAGTTAAATTAATAATCCCACCGTTCACTTCTTTACCAATATCTTTTGTTTTTTAGTTTCGTGTCGGTAGGAAAGGTAGCCTCTGTGGTGTAGCGGTTCAGTTCCTGGACTTGACTGCATGAGGTCTCGAGTTCGAATCCCGGGTCGGGCAACAAAAAGAAAATTGGATTTTTCCAATTTTCTAATAAAAAAAATGTTGTTCGGGATTGGAAATGTACCCGGTTGGCGATAGGCTTGCCACCTATCACATTATGGGACTTAGTGTCTTCGGCTAGTCGTGGGTGCCCTGGTTGTGCCTCTGCCTACCAATACGGGGATATGGTCGTGAATATACTTTTTTTTAAGGAAAGATAGCCGTTTCACTTTCAATCTGTAGTATCAAAGGGCGATTGATGCCTCACAAAATCAGTATAGCCACCTTTGGTTATCTGTGGTATGATCAATACCATACATACGTATAACAACCGATTCAAAAACATAATTAAATAAATATCCCTGGACATCTTACACAAATTGAATCTAATCCCAAAGTAAGCTAATAATTATACGCTTGTGTTATGGATATTGTTCAACGATACTAATACATAGAAATTATATGTAGACACCAGAATACATTTAATAAACACCCAGACCCGGAAATGCTGACATTTAAATGTTCGTCACACAAATGCCTGCCTCCGACGGGAATCGAACCCGAGCGTCGCGGTTGGTCGGTGGACTTGGCATATTCGCTAGCCCCTAGGTGGTAGAACTTCAAAGCGACTTGCTTGTATTGGTACCACCTATATTAGTATTCCTGCCGCCATAACGTCAATGCTTGCCATTGACGTGTTCCGGTTCGGAGGGATTTGAATTGGTATTTTTCTCATTATGAACTGACCTGACAGACATACTGAATATTTTAACCACTTACACATATTATCAGTTTTCGTCTCTAGCGTATATTTCTCACAGTGTAACGACATTTTTTTGATTATTTTGCAATTATAATGTTAGTGTGGGCATTCAGTAGCAGTTTAAATTTATTAATAATAGTATTAATTAAAGGGGCACACCGCCCTTACTTCCCAATAAAGAACCGTCAAAATCTCTTCATTATTGTGCCGAGTAAACGTTTAACAAATGTAAAAAAACAGTTTTACGCCTGAATTCTTGAAGCAGCAGGCAGAGGCATAATTAGGGCATCCACGGCTAGCCACCTACACTAACTCCCACAATGTCATAGGATGAAAGCCTATGGCCAACCAGGCATATATCCCAGTCTGGGTAACGCTTTCCTTAAAAGAAAATTGAAAATACATATTTTTTTGAATAACTGATGATCGAAACTGGAACCTCAAGAACTCAAGTTCAACTATTTCAAATTTGAATTCTTTACGGAGTCTCTTGAAAACGACTTTCACCATACAAACATGTTATATGCTCTAAAAAATATTTGACACTAAATTTTATCTGTAATTTTTTATTTATCCCTAAGAAACACTTGTCTATAACGTGCACTCCTTATGATTATGCTGGACGTGAATGTTCTGGACATTTAAAGGAAGAATATGACCGACACATTGCAGACGCATATCAAGCCAAAAAATTAGATAAACAGTGGTCCATCATTGATAATAATAGTTACCTAGTCGTAACGACTGATATGCAATCTACTCTACATATTATTACAAGAAAATTCATCTCAGAAAAATAATTTAAACGCAGTAAAATAAAAAAAAAACAATTTTAATAATAACTTCACATCGTCGTATAAACAAATCCATGTGTTGATATAACTCAAAACTAATCGTCGGATTTGATCAAATTTAATGCGACCAACCATAGGTATTGCTTCCAACAAAAAAAAGTAAAAAAAGGTTCATCCAGTACTGAGTACAAGGTTCTATAATACTCACAATAAAACACACATTTCAATGCAGAACCTATGTTGAAAAAACTTTTGGAATTTATGCTAGTAAAATATTCGTTTCATGTTCCAGATACGGAAATGTTAAAAGAAACACAACTACATTATCAATGAAATAGAAAAGACTATTTTGAAAAAAATCTACATTTGTACCTTACAGGAATCTAATTATACGGTATTCGAATCAGGTTTCGAAATTAAATTCCTGAAAATCGGAACGGACGAGCGTCCAAAAATAAACTAAAGCTGGGGTTGTTCGACTGAAATTAATTAATTGGTTACTCTGTAGCCTGGACTAGATTGCAGTGCTCACTGTGATTTAGTGAATTCGTGTGGTTTTGGGGTTCAGTAGGCAAAATATTAAAAAGCATTGATTCTGGGTTCCGTACAGAAATTTAGGCCAATTTATACGACAGGATAGTTTTTGCTAACCTGCTTGTAAAAGTCGAATGCCAATACTGCGACCATCACCAGGTTAGATAGAAATCGGAGTTTAAGATAGCCAATGAATTTGTTCACTTAACCAATTTAACATTCTCAACACTGGCTACGCACTATTATCTTTCGTGACAGTGTGAAATAGACAAAATCAAAACCCGTCAGCGACGGAATATGGTTTTGAAAGCAGTATTTTACATTTATACAATCCAAATGTGGATGGATGTATGTACCCGGGGAGACCAAGGTTGACATTCCACGATCAGATCATTCAGATACTATCCGAGGGTTGTGTCAAGAGTCTCCGAAACCGGCGTGTTTGTATGAAAAGGGTAATGAATGTGAAGGAAGCCAGGCAGGTTTGTCAGAATCGTGAGGTCTGGCACTCGATATTATCTGCCTACCCCGTAAGAGACTTGGCGTGAAGATATGTATGTATGTGTATGTTACATTAAATACAAGTGATGTAAGCAAAATAAAAGTTTTTTTTATAAAATGAAATTTCATACTTAAGTTAAAACCAACAAATTATAATTAAGGACCATAAAAGAAACATAAGATAAGACATATTTGACAGGACGAGTGTAAAGTTAACTAAACGATCCAATATCAGTCAACATTTATTTAAAGTACAACTTTTTTGTTTTTACAGAGCAGAATTTCAATTGTCTTAATAAAACGGTTTCTTTACAATAAATTATGTTCATTATGTTATTTAGATGCAAGTTTACATCTAGCAATATTTTTAAACACATAATATAATATGCCCAACGTTACAATAATTCATTAGAGCAGGTAAACTACACAACATTTGCTTTAATTGCAATTAGTCATGTGATAAATTTCCAAAAAAAATACAACTTTCAATGAGATTGAGAACCTTCTTCTTGTTGCAGTCTGTTAATAATAAAACTGCAATTAACTGACTCCAACATCATTACCACGTCGCAATTAGATAGATCTTTATTCGGAAGGTATTGCGAAGTTGTAGAGGATAAAAAAAACTGGGACCATCTCGGATTGAGCCAAGAAATCGTGCAACGAAATTTAAAAAAAATCATCGAGTGTGTATGATTGATAAAAAGAATAAGCGTTGCCTGTTTTTGCGCGTAACACATTTGACTGTGTATGTCTGTTTGTGTGTGCCACTTACTAACACCTTCGTCTAATGTGTTCATTCAGGGTCAGATCAAAAGTGGAGACCTATCAATCAATTAGAGTGCTGATTGAACTGGATATATTAACCTAATTTGTAAGATTTTGAAGCAGGGATCTTATTTACAAAATCATTTAAATTTTAAAGTAATATATATGTGAAACAGGTACTTAATTTTGAAGAGAGAAACCCGAAAAACCGCAGACAAAGCCAAAATTAGACGACATTAAATGCATAAATAAGACAAATTTGACAGAAAACGTGTAAACCGACTGAGTGTAACAATAAAAGTCAGGATTTTGTCAAACAACGGTTTTTAAATTAACGAAATGTATCTTGTTTGGCTTCATTTTTAGACGACATTTCTTGTTGTTATATTCGTATATTTTTTTAATGACAAGGAATTCTTATGTTATATTGATGAATCCTGACGGTATGGAAGCCAGTAGGTATTTTATTTTATTTTTATGATATTGGAGAGCAAACAAGCAGACTGATTTTCTGATAGTAAAAAATTCACGCCGCCTACACAAAACAAAGGTGGTAATGGTGCGTTGCCAACGTGAGGCTGGGAGACTTCGAGCAAAAGTAAGTTTACCGGCTACCTTATCCTCTTGACCGGATCACGTCAAAGGCAAGCACTGACGTTTTGACTACAGGAATAGGTAAGGTGGTGGTACCGATCCGGGTTGAGAACCGAGTCGCTGCGAAACTCTAACACCTAATCAGATGTCACGTTGTTAGTGGTGGTAAGCCTATGATCGCCTTTTACGAGCTACCTGGTAAGAATTCAGATGGTCTATTCTGCAATTTAGCTCGGACTAACTCGGGGAAATGGAGGGGAAGTGGAGTTAGTCCGGGCGAGTCGCAAAGAAATTCTACTATCATGACACACAAATATACACTCAACAAATTTGGATTGATGGGTAGAAGAGGACCTACAATTTTAAGATATTGCTTACGAAATATGTTACTTCTTTTTGTGCAACATTTAATTACCCCTTTTTTATGATTTTAATAATGATTGAATGGCAACGACATAACAATGCTAGATGTCGTGGTTCCAGTTCAATTTCAATCATGTTTACATTGCTAACCGTATTTTGCGAATGAAAAAGTCGTCTTTTTAACTTAGTATATAGTATAACTGATAGAATATTGCTTTCAGGCTTCGGGCTAATATAGTAGCTAAGCCCGAAGGTAGTCAAATCGTCAATATTAGCCATCTTGGTGTTTACGGGAATGGGAATAAGACATTTCTGGCTATGAATATTTTACCAGCATTTACGTAATTTGTTCATTAAAGAAATGATTACATATTTCTTATATAAAATTTGCATCCCGTTTGATGTGTTAATGTAGAAAAGTTTTTGAATTTTCAATGGATATAATATTTTTCTTCATAAGAAATTACATAACTTTAATAAAGGAAATAAAGTAAGATATTCGTGTATGTTAAAAAATCCACATTGATGTTGGAAACCAAAGATTTATAAGGTGCGTTGTCACTCAATTTTTAAGGAAGCAAAAGCTCTGTCAATAGTACGTATATCACAAATACACAAAGGATCTTAAAATTCCTGGAAAACTGAAGGCGAAAATTATCGAACATAAAACGAAACAAAACGAGATAAAATTTACGAGCAGCGCACACGTGGCGCCCGCGTCGGTAGCGTTTGTCATTTTGTTTTATCTTTATGCAGTTTTGTATGAAACATTTTATAACGCTTATTGCTATATTATTCCGACTTAAAATAAAAATCTTATCGCTCGGATCTTTTCACAAGTAAGTGAAGGATTTTGCTTTCAATATTTCAGTAGTTTTTGTTTTCAGTTTCAGACAGTATTGTCGATAGCGCAGCGTCATATCATGCAACTTATTTCATATTTGTTGAAATCTTGTTACATAATTGATCTAGCCGACCATGACTGAGTATAACCGTGATCCATTGACACCAAAGACATTTCATATATTTGTAAAAAATACTATCATTTAATTTAAATAACTGACCCAGCAAACGCTAATAAGCTATATAACTATATAACCCACCGGTCTGAAATATAATATATGACAAATGATATGCAAAAAAGTTCTAAAAAGTTGGTCTACACGCTATAAAGATGTGCTTCTTCAAACGCTGTAAAGCGATTTTTCTGTTGAAGTATACGTCTATACTTTTATATGTTTATACTTCTATAGAACCAAAGCCCGGTGAAGTTGTAAAAACCGCGAGGTTGGCAACACATTAGTCATTCCAAAAAAAAAACTTCTATAGAAATATAAAGTTTAAATTATAATGGACGTGCTAAGGCTTAAAGCCAGGGGTTTATTATAACCAGGAATTAAAAAGAGTTTAGAGTTACAGTTTCGCAGCGACTCGCCCGGATTGCTACCAACACCTCATCTATTCCTGCCGCCATAACGTCATGACGTATTCCGGTTCAGAGGGTAAGGTAGCAGGTAAACTTACTTTTGCTCGAGGTCTAACATCCGGAGCTCAGGTTGGCAACGCACCATTACCATCTTTGGTGTCTCTAGGCGGCGTGAATTTCTTACCATCAGGAAAACCGTCTGCTTGTTTGTTTGTTAAGTTTAAAATCCTATGCTTGTTTGCCTTCCTATAACATAAAAAAAGTGAAAGTTCTGGTTGTGGGTACTAATTTTATATTGTAGTCGTCCAGTTCTCTACTTGCACAACTCAGACATGTAAAATACCACCATAAAGTTGAAGCGTCGAATTTGGCTGAAAGTTCATCCTCGATTTACCATAAACCGTAAGTCTGGTACCTATAGTATTTGAAAGCAGTTTTTTAAACTTTATACTGATATATTTACCTAATCTTTCTATCTATCTCTTCGCGCGCGTGTATGTGTTATAGGTATGTGGTTTCATTATTTCTATTTCGATAATGATTATTTTAATACGGCCATTATTGAATGTTTTATCTACATACCCATATGTTTTATGAGAAGTTGAATTTTTTTAGTAACAACAGCGGTAAGTACCGCGATCACGGTGGCGTTCAAAGAGATGCCAGACTCTACCACCTAAGCTAATTATACTGGTGAATTTACCTAGCCGGCGATGCTGTCTTAAGTTTACTACAAGAAACAGTAGTAAACTTAATACTTAAGTTAAACTTAAGTACAATGTGGTTAAGTTATACTCAAGTACAATGTGGGGATCTTCATGCCCACATCCCCTAAGTGGTAGGCGGAGGCAGAACCAAGGCACCCACGACTACACTAAGACACTAAGTCCTACAATGTGATAGGTGGCAATCATATTATAAATTTTCTATTTTTTTGTTGCCCGACACTCCAAACGAACCACGGACCTCAAATAGTCAAGTCGCCAGACCACTAGACCACAGAGGCGATAAAAGTTTACTACAGAAAAATTAATAACGATGTGAAATATGGAATGGTGAAGCTTTATTCAATTTGTGATCGCAACTCTCGTGAAATTTTATAATAGAGTGAGTACCTAAAGGAAAACATAAATTTATATTCATAGAGATTTTCATTTTTGAAATTATCTAAGATTCTTGGAGAATCAAAATTCGTTTAATAGATAAAAGAGTTTTTTATAGTTTCAGATTTATTTTTAGAGTTTTTTATATTATTTATATTCATTTACATTCTAGGGTTTCAGGGGGATTCAATTAGAAATGTTTAGTTTTCGCGAAATCAATTAGTTCATAATATTTTATTCAAATATTCGTTGGAAAATAAACGTTGCTCCAATTAGTACTTCGCTGAAATAGCTGTAATATTTTGTTTCCAGAAAGATATAAAACAAGCTAAGTCGACAGACGTTCTATAGTATGGTATGGTATCTTCACGCCCATATCCCCGAAAAGGTAGGCAGAGGCACTATCAGGGCATCCACGACTAGCCGAAGATACTAAGTTCCACAATGTGATAGGTGGCAAGCCTATCGCCAATCGGGCACATTTCCAATCCTGAACAACTTTTTTTATTAGAAAATTGGAAAAATAGAATTTTTCTTTTTGTTGCCCGACCTAAGATTCGAACCCGGGACCTCATGCAATCAAGTCCAGCAACTGACTAGCAGTCTAGACCACAGAGGCGACGTTCTATCTATGAATAATGTCTTTTTTTTCTCAAATAAACTTTCTGACAATAGTTAAGTAACCAAAAAAGGATTGATCCATCCATTTAAAGGGAAATAGCGACTTGTATTTATATAACTAGCCTACTCGGTGACCTTTGTATCGCTTAACATTAACAGCTACTAAGAACTTGTATAAAAAAATATTGATTTTCTCATTTTCCTACGATTTTTGTGGTTTTTGTCTTCATAATAACCTTTTCCTGACAATTATAATAATATAACAAAAAAAGAATTAGTAAAATTGGTCCATCCGTTCAGGCGTGATACGATGACAACGCGAAATGGGGTTTCTATTTTAACAAAACGAGGGGTGTTATAAGTTTGACGTGTCTGTGTGTGCGTATTTTTCTGCCTGTAGCATCGTAGCTCTTTAGCGGATAGACGGATTTTGATGCGGTTTTTTTTTTGTTTGAAAGCTGATGAAAGCTGATCGAGATGACTCTTAGCTATAGTTTATGAAGATCTGTTTAGGTGTTCAAGGCCATCAGCTCATTTGCAGTTTTTTCGTAAGCATCGGAATGAATATTAGACGCACTATGGGTAAATATGTTACTTTTAAGCATTTAAGAGACCTAACATATCTAACACTAACAAATGCTGGTATAACGGTGGTGATCTGATGATAGAGCTCCAAGATAGGAGACATTACCATGGAATGCAGCTTCTGGTAACCCCATCAAGTTTTAACTCATTCAATTGTCCTTAACTAGATCTGTTCATATTTTCTGGTGACGAGAACTTGATGACAAGGACCTTAAGATGGAAATGGGAGGTCGCTAATGGATAATGGAAGTTGCGGTATTCTGTTTCGTAATCTTTGCAGTTCATTTAACGCTCACGTGGTCTAGCGGTCGAGGTGTTGGATTTGACTGCATGGGGTCACGGGTTCGATTGCCGGGTCGGGCAACAAAGAGACAATGTGTTTTTTTCAATTTTCTAATAAAAAAAATGTTGCTTGGGGTGGGATATGTACCAGTTTGCCGATAGGCTTACCACCTATAACATTCTGGAACTTAGTGTCTTCGGCTAGTCGTGGGTGCTCTGGTCGTGCTTCAGCCTACCACTTCCGGAATATGGGCGTGAAGATACTTTACTTGACGCACAAACTTGAACTTGGAGATCGGTTCAGGAGTTGAAGGTAATCAGCTCATTTGCAAGCATCGTAATGAATATCAGACCTATTTTAAGCATTTAAATCACATTTAAACTTATGTTAAACCTTACAGTTAAAATACGAATGAATGCTGGTAAAACTGAGCTGGTCTGATGATGAAGCTTAAAGATAGGACAGATAGTAGCCCCGGAATGCTTACTGGTAAAACCATCGAGTTTGGACACATTCGTTTTGTCTTAACTAGATCTATTCATATTTTCTGATGACGCTGACGATGACAAGGACCTGATGAATTGAATGTAAGATGGCTGATGAATCATAGTTCTAAACTTTCGGTATTATATATATTTCGTAATCTTTGCAGTTCTTCTGAAGCACATCATAGAAGAGAGGTGTTGTAAGTTTACTTGTTTGTGAATGTATGTGTGTTTGTCTGTAGCATCGTAGCTCTCAACCAATTGTTATGAATTGTTTCAATCCCTGACACTAAATGAGGGGTTTTACTAATCTGTGGCGGAAAACGTATGTACGTATGTCTGTCGCAATAACTTTTAAACGGTTTGACCGATTTCGATGAGAACATTTTTGTTTAAAAGATACGTAATCGAGATGATTCTTAGCTACGTAGCATAAAAGTTTTGTCGGAGGCTCATTGAAACTTTTTGATTTTAAGCTTGTTTCGTTATATATAGATAGATTCAAAGACTAGAAGACCCAGCAAAACGTCCATATTTATAACCTAGCGGTCTGAGATTTACTTAACGACTTAATTTAATCTTACTAGACATACAACAAATTCTAAAACATTGGTCTACACGTTATGAAAGAAACGTTACGTTAAGAAATTCATCGACAATCGACGCGATATGTCCATACTATTTAGACTTATAACAGTAAGTGATAAAAACTTGTGAAAATTAGATTAAAAAATAAAAATATTGTAATTTGTCCTGTCAGAAGTAGCCTAATTGTGTAGGTAGGTACTTACATTACAAACGGCACTTTCGCAGCCGCTGTTATTACCCAGCCGCTACAGCTATAACTAATTAGTGATTGATTTTGAGCGATGAGGCTGACATGAACGAGTTGAGTAGATTGAATTACAGAACTTAAAGAATGAGGTACTTCGACATATATTTTTAATTCAGTGACACATTTGGCGCAAGCCATTCGCGAATGTGTCGATATGGCACCTTTTATATTTTCCGGTACTATACCTACAGATTTCAGCCAGGTGGCGGTTGTCATTATTACTCCTTAGTATTAATGGCGTTCACTACCTGGATGGCAGCAGGGATAGGTAAGACCGATGGTACCAATCTGAGCAGCCGCAGCACTCTAACAAACTCTCCACCCAGTTATGATAGTCTGCCTTGGTGGAATACCTAATCTGAGTACCACCAACGGAAAATGGAACTGCCACATCCCGACACTAAAAGACTTTTAAGACAACAAAACATCACCAACTCCAAGCGCATATGTAATCATTGAGTACAAATATATCGACATACCAAATTTAGCGGTTTTAGCAACGGAAGCCATTGTTTTATCAAAAAAACACCTTAGCTTTACTATTTTACAGTAGGTTTTTGCTTGTACATATATAAATAGTATGTAAAACAAAAGTTCCCAGGCCCTTCTTTCCGCGAACAAGACAGGAGTGGCTCCCTTTTGGTGTTTCCGGTGTGGTGGGCCATTTCTGGTTTGAATTTCACGCGATTTTTGAAGCGTTAACGTAAGGAATCTCTGATTCATATGTAAAACACTATTTGACTGCCAAGTAGGCTGGATTTTTCTTGTGCCAGGCAGGTCGTAAAAGGCGAGCATAAGCTTACTATCACTACCACCGTGACATCTGACTAGGTGGTAGTATCGCAGCGACTCGCCCGGATTGGTACCACCGCCTTACCTATTCTGCTGCCATAACGTCATGGCGTGTTCCGGTTCGGAGGGTAAGGTAGCCGGTAAACTTACTTTTGCTTGAGGCCTAACATCCGGGCCTCAGGTTGGCAACGCACATTACCACCTTTGGTGTCTCTAGGCGGCGTGAATTTCTTAACATCAGGAAATCCGTCTTGTTTGCTTTCTAATATCATAAAAAAATACATCACTTAATATACACGGTGCATTGCCAACCTCATGTTTGCGCTTGTGTGACAATTCGCATAGACACACACCTCAGGTTGGCAACAATCGGGCTATTTTAGTCTCCAAACTTGACTATCCCAATCCCAAAAACCACTCGACCAACGAGGCGGCCAATTTTTAGTTACACTATTTATGTAGAACGGCTGAACTGATTTGACTCAAAATTGATGGACAGGTAACTTAGTACAAAAAGACGGACATAAGTTTTTATGCTATATAACTGTGAGAAAACTAGGCAAATTAACGTTTTGAAAGGGTGGAACGAAATTCCATTCCACTTCGTTCCACTCTTTCTCTATTTGTAGGTATATATAAAAATGTATCCCCATTTCGCGTGATCATCGTATCACGCTTCAGCGAATGGACCAACTTTCCTCTTTTTTGGAGTTTACTCCTTAAGATTGAGTTATAAGGCCCGGTACGGAATTTGTATGAGGAGTAAATCAAGTGTAACACGAAAAGTTGAGGCGTTACGTAGAAAGAGCCAAACATATGTAAGGCGTACCGCTTCAGTCCTACAGTATTTTTTTCTCCTTCAGGAGTGACAATCTCGCCCGAACAAAAGTCGATTCGCCCCGAGCGAGTAAACTTAAATCGTGCGTCGTAGCTGACACAAATTTCAAGGTATCTAAGCTTAAAGAAATACAAGCCGTTGAAACGAAAGTCATAGTATGAAATACGGCGACAACATAAAAAGTTGTTTTTTCCACCCTGCGTCTTACAAATTTTCGATTAGGTCACGTGTCCTGACTCGAGTTTACCATTTTTTAGCTATCACAATTATTTTTTTACTTCGAAACACCTTAACATACAGTCATAACAATCCCTCAATATGAGCGTCAAACTCGTGAACGTGTATATTTGAAATTGTTATATTTCTGTATCAGGAAAACGATATTCTCGGAAATAATTATCGAGGTAACATACTGAAAATGTATTTGATTTTATGGATGTTGTTAAATGTATAGGTAGAAAAATGTTTGTACAACATTTATTCATTTCTGAGCGTACCTTCTAGCCTTTATACCCGAATACACTTTTATAATTAGACCTGTACTTTTACAGAGTAGTAAAGTAAGGTCATTATCCAAACGGCAGAAGCAGAGGCTGCAAATCTCGCAAAATGGTCATGGCGCTGTGGGTATGCAGCATAACGCACAATATTAAAGATACTCACACGCAATAAATTTTTCATGCCAATGGCATAATATCGGATATACATAACAGTATTCATGTAAATGACATATCGGATATACAAGGCAGTCTACGTATCAATGATATGTCGAATAAACTGAAGGAAAGCTACCTAAGGTGAAAGTGAAATGTTCTGCGAAAATTAGACTGATACAATGGGAACACTTTATACACTATACAGCAGCTGGAAATAGATAAAAGAGATCGTCTCAAGAAATGATTTGTGATATTATATACCCATTGACCCAACATCCAAGATTGTGCAAACACGTAAGTTAAAGGAGTAGGAAAGCGGTCTCTGGGTTTTTAGGGCTTGTTGTAAGGAATGATCAGACTTAATGTTGTAATGATGATTATGACATTCACTGTACTACTGTACTACTTGGCTTCATGAGGTCCCGGGTTTGAATCCCGGGTCGGGCAACGAAAAGAAAATATGGTATTTCCGATTTCCTAATTAAAAAATGTTGCTCGGGATTGGATATGTGCCCGGTTGGTGATAGGCTTGCCACCTATCACATTGTGGAACTTAGTGTCTTCAGCTAGTCGTAGGTGTCCTGGTTGTGCCCCTGCCTACTCCTCCGGGGATATGGGCGTGAACATACTTTACTTTACTATACTACTAAAAAAATTAATAAAGTGTGATTTGATAAGTTCAAGCTCACTTTGCTTTCAATTCTTCACACTTTGCGAGTACTCCAATAGTTGGTGACAGATGTAATCTGCTCCCGGTTGGCACACTCAAAGTGGAAATGGTAAGTGAAAAAACTAATTTAATTAAAAATAATGAAACTTACTGGAACAGGGCTACTGTTGCTCAACCAAAACATGTATTAGCTTAAAACAATTACAATCGGAAAAGAACCGAAACTCACACAGGAGAATATTAGAATGACAAAGGCGAAACTTTCCAATTTTTGGTCAATTATAAAAAACGGAGTCTTATAAGTCGAGTGATTAATGTACACGCCATCGAGTTGCTCGAGACATTAAGCATGTGCACGATTCCCCGACGTGACACGGGGTATGTGGGTTATGGGTGTTGAATAGTTAATTTCAGTACATAGGTTTACATTTCTATATAATATTATCGTTGCTTAACATCACATATATTTTTCTAACGTTGACGGT
Source organism: Calephelis virginiensis (assembly GCA_002245475.1). Lineage (NCBI taxonomy): Eukaryota > Metazoa > Arthropoda > Insecta > Lepidoptera > Riodinidae > Calephelis > Calephelis virginiensis. Next base: position 76,622 of record NJDC01000703.1, on the reverse strand, counting down.
TAAGGTCAGACAATTAAATAGTGTAATTTAACAACAACAGGTATTTATTAATTCACGAGACTAATAACACAATGCCAACCACGAGATAGCAAAACAAAAACAGAGGCAGGCAGACTAGAAGGTGGGAGGACGACATTAGAAAAGTGGCGGGTCCAGTATGGACCCGCATAGCGAAAGATAGAACAGAGTGGAAATCTTTATAGGAGGGCTATGTCGAAAGACAGGCTGAAACGTAGAAACGACCATTTACTGATACCTAATTTATGTAAATGAAAAATTGAGAGGTGTCAAGGGACACCCGGATGGAACGAAGTTCTCTCTCCCCCCCCTCTCTCTCTCAATCTCTAGTAATCTCTATCTATATCTCTCTCATAGAAAGAGACAT
>NJDC01000703.1:31199-55291 GCA_002245475.1 Calephelis virginiensis | reverse complement strand
TGCAGAATGTGCTTTCTTATCGACATCTTTAATTAATACGATAGTATATTTGTATATATACTTTTAAAATACAATAATAAAACAAGCAATTTCGATTGTCGGGTAGTAAGGATCACGATCTTGTATGGTTATTATTATATTACTAACTATCACTGATTTTTTGAGATCCACCTCATTATGCCTGCAACTGGTTTTTTTTGTATGGAACTGTGGCATTCTCCTTTAACTTAAATTCTTCTATATAATAAGAGTTTTTTTAAGTCCTTTGAATTCGACAAACATGAAATATAACTTAAATTTTTTTTTTCACTATCTTTTATGTACATGAATACACTGGCATTGTTTCCTTTAAAGTATTTATAATCTTATAAATTAACGAAATTAGAAAACCGGTTCACTTTTACAACATCTTCAGGGCTAACTGAACTGAAATAATAAATAATAATTTAATAATAAACGAATGTTTGGAGTTTAACGCCGGTACATTGTAATTTTTGGTCGGTAGTAAGATTATTAGATTATCAAATGTGTTATTTTATAATTCAATAATAAAGGTAAACTTACACTTATTTAGTAACTGACAAAAATCCAAAAAAATATCAAATTGAAAAACTCTTTTGAAGTCGGTTATAAATAATATTTTAGTTAAATATAATCTACAACAATCATTTCTGAAAATATTTTTAAAGAGGTAAAGGTGAGTTGAAATCCTGAGATTTCAAGATTTTAGGCTCTTTGGTTTAGGCTCACTCGCATAGTGAGTAGCCGGATCGGATCCGGTTGTAGTTTTTGATAAAGCGACGCCTCACAGGAACCTTGTTATAGCCTGTGTGAAATTATTTTTTTCTTTTTCTTATTGGGCTTCCAGATGGGAACTCGTCAGTGATGAGTACTATTACTATAGAGCGTCAGTTATAGATAAAGCAATCGTATCCACCTAGGCATATTACCACAAAAATCTACAATCGTTATTTTCTTTCCTAGTGTTTTCGCAGTAATATTTCTACTTACAGCAACTTCAACTATTTTTTAATAAGTTCAGATTAATTATCATTAATTTCATTACACTTTGTTGAATTGAAGCAAAGATAAAACGGAATTCCCATAAATAGCTACACCTTTTTCTATAAACGTCACTATGGCATAGTATATGACTTAATGTCAGATAAACTTAATTATAAGTTTTACAACCTTTATATAACCTTCAATAACTTGGTTATTTTGTATAATTAGCGTGTTTCAATATTTTTTATCTAACAAAAAGTAATTAAACATTACATTAATAATAGGTTCAGTAACAGCTGTAATTTTAAATATTTGTGTAGGTTCATGTTAAAAACGTTGTTTGCCTTTTTTCATTTTGTATATAATATGTTAATATGGTGTACAATTCGGTTTCAATATATAAAAAAAAGAAAAACAAATTACTTGCTCAACAAATATACAACTCATCTAGGTACCAAATTTTCAGCAACATCTTTAATATTCTAAAAAGCTATTTAAAAATTTCATAATAAATATAGACAACAAGATGTCATGTGTAACATTTGGACCGAAAACATAGGGGATTGTGTAATGAAATCTATTTATTTATTTATTTTTAATATCTTGATTAAATATCTTTTGTTTTTATATATACTATAGGCGCGTGTAAGTTCCATTGTTTAGTGTGTCGGAAGGAGACAAGTTTTTCCGGTTGAGTTAGTTATTGATAATTGCTGTCCTGTTCTTAAGTGTAACAAAAAATGATTTATCTGGAACTTGAGTTTCCTACAGCTTCCCCGATACAATTATTACATTTAATTGTAAGAAGATAGTTTAATGTTTTTACTATGTTTCTCTGCGGTCCTCCGCATTTAGTGTCTCATTTTCTTTCCAAAAGGAATTATCTAAACTATAATTTAATTGGAAGTTTAATTAGTTACCAGATGTTGCCCATAATCACGTTTTGTTATTAGGATATAAACTTAAAATTAAATATGGTCAATGCACTCTCGCCAAAATCTTATATGTATATAACCAAGAAAAATTTCGATGACGATTTCAAATAAAAAAATCACACACAGATACGTCTAACTTATAACACCTAATAAAACACCTTATTTTACGTCGGGGCTTGAAACAACGTAAAATAATTGTTTAGGAGTTACGATTGGAGTGCTGATGAAACTCACTGAGGATTGGAGACGCTCCATTGGAGTTACGATGCCATAGACAAACACACACATATAAACACACTCAAATAAGTCAAACAAAATCTGTCTTTCTTGATGTACCTTAGAAGAACTGCAAAGATTACGGAACATACCTAATACCGTAACTTTTAAACTATGATTCATTAGCTACCTCCCAGTTAATTCATCAGATTGTTGTCACCAAGTTAAGGCGATTCGAATGAATCCAAGCTCGAAGGTTTTACCGGTAACCATTCCAGGGTTACATCTTCTTTTTTTGAGCTCCATCATCAGACCAGCTCATTTATACCAGCACTTGTTAACGTTTCGAATGTTAGGTCTCACATATGGATATCCCATGTAAAAAAACTATGATGCCACAGACACACACATATACATCAAACTTTTACCGCTCCTCGTTGGTTAAAAAAAGATGTATGGTACTGTCCAGCCTCCAAAATCCAAACTACCTATTGGCTCTCCACATACAAAAATTATAACTACCTTAGTCCTTTGCGACGCGAAAGAAGGTTAAAAAACACACTTTCGCATCTATACTTTGGTCTAAGTTTTATATTGAAAATCTAAGCAGTTTAAAAGAAAGATGAAAATGGAAAACTGATGGAGGAATTTTATTGGTTTACTATTTAAAGGATGCAAGACGTCGAATTGAAATCCGTGCGATATTTCAACAAACTCTTTTGAGTAAGAGCCGCAGTATTCTCATCTACTCAGCAGATAAAGAGGAATGATTTGTGTTTTTGATGTTGGTAACGAATAAATTCAAAGACTACAAAACCGATTCTAAAAATTATTTCTACATTAGATTGCTGCATTATTACTGTGTGACATAGGCTATTAATAGAAACATTGGGGATCCCTATTAAAACATCAATAATGTAACTCAAGGTGAAAAAAGTAAGCTATACAATATCTTTCATCGCAAGCGCCGCTAAAACCGCTACAGACGGAACAAAAAATATTATATAATATTAAAGAGCGTATAAATTTCTACAAAACACACCATATATGTAACTTTTGTAATTATAGTTAAAGTATTTTAACTACTTTTTAACGTTGTAAAAAGTGATACGAATAAAAATTACGACCATATTCGAACTATTTTATCCATACATTCACATCAATCCATAATACATATCACAAATATATCATTTCATACAAAAACCATTGCAAAATCAAAATATTAAAAAAAAAGTTCTAAGTGCCAACTGTTATGATTACGAGATGCCTACTGCAGGCAGGTCAACTTATGCTCTATGCTCTGTGGTCTAGCGGTTCAGGTGTTGGACTTGACTGCATGAGGTCCCGGTTTCGAATCCCGGGTCGAGTAACAAAAAAGAAAATTTGGTTTTTCCAATTTTCTAATAAAAAAAATGTTGCTCGGGATTGGATATGTGCCCGGTTGGCAATAGGCTTGCCACCTATTACATTGTGGGACTTTGTGTCTTCGGCTAGTCGTGGATGCCCTGATTGTGCCTCTGCCTACCCCTTCGGGGATATGGGCGTAAATATACTCATTAAATAAATCATAACCATGCTAATCTATATATTAATACGTGATGCCAAAACTTTGGACCCCGTTTTACGAAAATTGCGCTGACGCAGGAGCATAAAATTTGGCACACTTATAGTTTATGTGTAGGAGAAGTGCAGAACGCTAATATTTTTCAATAATGCTTATAAATTACATTAAATCAATAAATAAAACATTACCCACACTAATATGCATTTGACACACACAAAGAAATATATTGATAATAACGTAAAAGACGGCGCACTAAAAAGTTTGGAAACAAAGTAGTTGGGTCCTGAGAAATGAAGATGGCATTCTTATCAACAAGATACTAAAATTTACTATCGTCGAATTTCTACCAACGGGCGACCACTAGTATTTAGAAAAAGGTGTCTAAGTTTTTACGAGGAATAAATTAGTATTCATCCTTGATTTAGAAAATAGGATAAACAGAACTTTATTTATTCTCTTACATTTTTTAAAGAAAGGAAAGACTTGAACGGTGTCAAAACGGTTAGAGCATTAGAAGGAAGAGAAGAAAGGGTACAGGTTAAAATCCTGACTGGGGTGATTCTTTTTCTTTATTTGAAACATTTTGAAAATTTATCCTAAGCCCGAGATAATTATTAACATCAACCTATCTGTTACTTATATCCGTCAAACGGTGCAAAGATCGCCGGTTCGACTGGTCAATGTTAAAAGTCGGAAATAATTGGAAAGCCGGGACATGCTGCTAGTTTGAAACACAATTGGAAGCGCTTTTTGGCCTTCATATTTGTGTATAGCTATTGAAGCTGCTGACGTAGGCTTCATTATTTCGTTAACATGTTATTATACTTCATTACAAATAAATGAAAAACGTATGAAAAATAAACAAAGTACCAGAAAAGGGTTCATATATCGTAAAACAAGTCCGAAGGCCAAACAAAATATAATGAATTTCGGGAATTGTAACTATGGGTAAAGCGAAAAACATGGATAAAGTAAAACAAAATATACAATTTTGTATATAATTTCCGTATCTTAGCGAGGATAGGCAAATAAGAAAAGTCTCATCTTTGTTTCTTTTAATATACTGCTGGAGGTGTGTATGCTATTTTTTAAGTCGGAAAGTCGATAAGTGCAGCGGAAGGAAAGTCTTTCCGCCCAGAGGGCAGAAAATATTTAAACACAATCAAACTAATGTTAGCTGGTAAAAGAGGTACACTCAAGAAACACGAGTGCATGTCATGGAACAAAGACATGTTTCTCAGTGGATATGAGATACACTATTAGGGATGTCGCAGGTCTAGCAAAGCGAAGAAGTAAGAGTGGAAAAATTGACTAAGGGGTTTTTTTACAAAAGCGGGATGAATAACCAGTAAAATCGTTATGATGATAATGACTACAGTTAGCTCTCGCTGGAATCCATTTAGAAATAAAAGAAACATAATGCCTTTCGCCAAGGTTAAATTTATTTGTATCTGTTTTGAAGTTAACGAAACATTTACGAGTATATTATTGTAGTTCTTATGAAGATGTTTTCAACCTAATTATTGGTAAGGCATAGCATATAGTGTATGCCGTAAATAAATTTTATATGTTTCAATTTGCCTACTAAGTTACTGTTTCCAAGAGTCAGTTAATCGACATTTATATTAGGTTACTAAAAATAAGTCATATAGTATACATTTCACTGTAAACATTTTATCGCATAACTGTCCGGTGTTGGACTTTCTGCAGCCCTAGGTTCAATCACCGGGTTGCACTACAAGAAGAAAAAATCTATTTTGAATTTTCTAATAAAAACAAGGTTGCCCGGCTTTGGATATATACCCGATAGGATTGCCACCTATCACACTTTTCGCGGGTGCCCTGGTTATACCTCTTTTTGGGAATTCGGTTGTGAAGAGACTTTGTAATCCTTTAACGTTATAAGTTAGCAAAAAATATTGTCGCACTTTTGATAAATGAGACCATATTTACCCAACGGCAAAAGTCTCCATGCATAAGTTCACAATTTTTACTTAGGGTCTCTAAAATTAGCTTGTTGAGCTTAACATACTATTTACTTATTCTCACAAGTACTTACTTCGAACATGTATATACTTGCTTGTTTGAAGGATATGTTACTATTCTTATAGCTACAGAGTGTTAAATAAATTTGCTTTCCGATGTTTGTCTCTGTGTATGCTTAGATGTTTAAAACTTCGCAACGAATTTTTATGCGCTGTTTTTATAGACAGAGTGATACAAAAACAAGGTTTATATGAGTTATAAAATTAGCCATCAATCCGGGATGCTAGTGAATTATATAAAGTCCCTGGAAAAAGCTACAAAACATGTAATTTATATATCTTATCATTGGTATCGTACAACAGCTCGTAGGCTGCAAAATGTTTTTTTCGTCGCGTGCCACGTTTTGCGTGCGGTCGGGTTGGGAGTTAATTAATATTTATTATATTAATTACACGTTTCATTACTTTGTAGACTGGGTTTGATAGTACGTGCACTTTACGACAGCTTATAATGTTTATCATGTGTTTTATGGAGATAGCTTGTAGACGATGTTAAAGGGAAACTTGAGCACGCATTCTAATTTGGGTGGGCTTATTATTTATTATTTTTTGTTTTTAGTTTAAGTTTAAAAGTCTTCTAGTGACAGTATAGGTAATAATTTTGAACCTATTGATCGTTGATGTTTGCGTTATAGTAGAACCGACATCAGGCTATACTGGGCTGATAGATGATGAATGAATGGAACGTATTTTATAATAAACTAGCTGTTTCCCGCGGCGTTTCCCGCGTAGTTAACAGTTTTTCGGGATAAACACCATTCTATGTGTTAATTAAAGTTACCCTCTATATGTGTGCCAAATTTCATGAAAATCGGTTCCGCAGTTTTTGCGGGAAGGAGTAACAAACAAACAGACAAACTTTTGCATTTATAATGTTACCTTGAATTTCCCGAACGTTCTAGAATCGATTGATCGATTGTAGATTGTAGAATAGAATTTATATTCTAAGAAACAGAACACAGCGCCATCTACTGGTTGTATTTGCAACCTAGATGTCAAACAACATTGAAGAATTTTATCTATGAATTAACGTACACCGCTATCTATGAGAACTTCATAAAACTAACCAGTAAAGAAACAATTAATTAATACATTTTATTCGTTTACATTCAAGACATAAGTGAATAATTGAGATGATAACTATCCTATCTTTTAAGTTAGATCAATATAAGGGTACATGTGAAATTTGATTGAAACCGGTTCATTAGTTTTGGAGTTTATCGGCAACATACATCGTGACACAAGATTTTTATACATATAAGATTAAGTATACTCGAAATAATATTAAAATTAGTTGCTGTAAAAATGACCGAATGTTTCTACCTATTTCAAAAAATCTCATTATTCCAATTTTGTTTACAGGCATCCCCATATCAACATGTTTATAATAAAACTGGACAAATTACACAAATTGAATCTAACCCCAAAGTAAGCAATTTATATGCTTGTGTTATGGGTGTTAGTCAACGATACTAATACATAGAAGTACTTAAACAGATACCAGAATAAATTTAATAAAAACCCAGACCCGGAAATGCAGACATGTAAATGTTCGTCTCACTAATGCCTGCCCCCGTCGAGAATCGAACTCAAGCCTCGCGGTTGATCGTTGTAGTTAGGCGTGTACTCGTGGCACTCGACCAACGAGGCCTACTGCGCATATGTTGATATTTTATATTTTTATCTTTTACCTGATCTCGTGAAAGTACCTGGTATCGAAGTATATGTGTATACCTGGCCCAGATAAATAACAGGCAACCCACGTACGTTGGTCGAGTGGGTAGCATACACGCCTTACTGCATACATCGACCAACTGCGAGGCTCGGATTCGGCTCCCGACGGGGACGAACATTTGTCTGATGAACATTTAGATGTCAGCATTTTCAGGTCTGCGTGTTCATTAAATTTTTTCATGTATCTATTTAAGTATTTATATGTATTAGAATCGCTGACTAGCATCCATAACACAAGCATACAATTTGCTTACTTTGGGAAAAAAAGTAACCCAACTTCTGTACATTTACAATTCAAAATTTTCACTCAAAATTTGACAATTTCAGGAAAAAAAAATATTAAAAAAAGTATTCTGACAATTATTTTTTAGGCAGCCCATTTTTAGTATTCTGATTTACTAAATTTGCTATAAAATTGGTTTCATCCTATTCACAGCTTGGTTTAAGTCAACATAGACTCGGATCTTAGACTATTACAAGAAATGTATGTTCGCAGGTCATCCAGCGACCACAAAGAACGTTTTGCGTCTTCGACAAGCGTGGGTAAAGTTGAGATACAAGTCCGCGACAGCCAAAACAGAAACTTGCTACCTGTAACGTGCTTGACTCTTAACCTAAAAATTATACTAGTAAGGGACTAAAAATATTTTGTTTACAGGCAACCCCATATCGACATGTGTGTAATAAAACTACGCATATGTTGATATTACATATTTTTTTCTTTTACCTGATCTCGTGAAAGTAGCTGGTATCGAAGTGTAGGTTTATACCTGGCGACCCAGCTAAATAACACTAAATAATAAATAAATAAAACAGCTTAATAACTAGTTTGCGACATCTTGCAGAATGAGTTCATGTTTTTTTTTCTAACAAAAGAAAGGGAAGAAACTAATTAATTAAAGGTTTCATGGTTGCCAAGGAGTTTATTTAGCCATTATTTCTGAAAGGCTAGGTTTGGAAACGGTGCTAGGGTACGACAGATAGGATTACAATTAATCTTTTTTTGAAATTGTTTGTCATAACTTATGAAGCTTTTAAAAATATAAATAGGATTTTCATTAAAATAAAAAAGAAAAATTTTAAAACATTTTTACCTTTTATTTTTATGATATTGGCAAACAAGCAGGCGGATTTCCTGATAGTAAGAAATTCACACCGCCTAGAGACAACATAGGTACTAATACTAATGGAGTGTTGAAAACCTGAGGCCAGGATGTTAGACCTTGAGCAAAAGTAAATCCGAACCAGAACACTTAAACGGCAAGTGCCAACATTATGGCGGCAGAAAAAGACGAGGCACTGCTACCAATCCGGGCGAGTCGCGAACTGCTGTAAACGCTCCCACCTAGTCAGATGACGATAAGCTTATGCTTGCCTTTTACGAGCTGACTGGCAGGAAGGCTGATGATTTATTTTTCAAATGAGCCCGGGCCAACAAGGGGAACACGTATAAATATTTCAATTATATTAACATTAATTAAATATTTGCACATTATAATGTGGTAGAATATTTTTGTAACAACTTTTTAACACACATATTCCGGAAATAAAAAAAACATTTCATTTCATATAAGTAACAGTTGTCTAGATAGAGGTATCTACCAGGAGAGCCGCATGTTTGTTTACTGTATTGTTGCATAATAAAACGTTTATCTCCACAGTCAGAACGCCATTGAGTAGACTTGGGTGAGAATTCCACATAATCTTTTCGTAATACCAAAGACAACATTTACTAATCTCTGATAATACCGAACGAGAGAATATCTGTTAAGGGTTTCCTCATGTAAAAAAAGGTTCTCGGCAAATACTTTAACGTAGTATCTACCAAACAGTATATAAATAATACGTAATAAGAGGCGGGACTTCCATAGATACATAGCAAACCCGAATTTGTATAAAGTTTACTTGAAAAGGTATAACCCGTATAATTTGAAAGTAAGTCTAAAGGCATTCAAATATAAAACAACTAGTGTCATATGATTTGGGCGAATAAAAAACATAGCAAACTTTTTTTTATATGAAAGTTGCGCCAAACTGGTATCTACACTTTTCTTGGTATTGAACACATTTTCCTGTTTCGGTTTATATCCGACATTTAAAAAAAACTCTCATCCAAATACTAACAATGGGCTTAAATTAATAATCACGTTGAGGATAGCTATCATGATTTTTTCCTAATAATAAACCTTTCGACAAAAAGTTGAGGAAAATAGTCATAACGAATTATATAGCTTTATTGTGTGACGGCGACACGTAGTTAATATCACAGATTATGATGACTTGCAACATTTCTAAAAATTACCGTTAGAATAATATGTAGGCTGTATCAGGCCGAACTCTCCGAATTTTGATAGACAGCTTTTTATGAAACATAGCTCTGAAGATGTCTGATGGTCAGTATAGATCGAGTTTGAGGTAGCATACTACATATAACTAGTACCACCATACTGAATTTATTATGCTTGTAACATATTATACTGCTTTTTTATTGATTTGATCTCGAGCAAAGCCGCGGGTAAAAAATATATACATGTATAAAATGATATAGTATTTCAGATCAAGACATATTCCGTTCTCTAAAATAATCCCCGAGAGATTGCGAAAAAATCTCAAGTATAAATTTGATTCTATACTAGCTGCTTCGGCTAACTTCGTCAAAACATCGGTTAACATTTATTTCATAACCTTAGTAAATTCTACTGCACTGAGTGCTGTTAAAAATAGATTCCTAAGTGTAAAAATAACAATAGATTCCTTAGTATGTTGGTAATACAAACCTATAACTGTTGCCGTTATAAAAAATCACTCAAATCATGAATAAAGAAATTCTATTCAATCAATTTTTTAAATATAAAATGGATTCCCTGATCCACCTACAGTCACCAAAGATGCAAATCCCAGCCTCAGGGTCAGAGTTAGCCTGGCAAAGGCTATATGGCGTCAAAATACTCAGGAGTGCTAAAGAACCTACCACTTAAAACTAATTAACTGTGTACAGGCCGCAGCCAGAGATATCAATTATCTTTTTATCAGCCTTTTAGTCGATATTATTCGATTTCGATTTATTTATGCTCAACTTCCTGTGGGGGCCAGAAAATTATATTAGTTTGGCAGTTGGTTTATGCTACATAAATATTTTATTATTACTAGATATATTTTATTTACATTTATTATATTTTATTTACAATTAAGCGCAGTAAAACTGTAAACCGACTTTTAACTGTTTCATTGAACACCGCGTCGCAATTGGTAATTCTTTTTTCAAAATGTTTCAAATGGGTTAAAGTGGTCCAACATACATTTAATAAACATCCTTTCACTGAACATCAATGCGTAAACTTTTCACTTATCAAGCTCTTCAAGCTCTTACTTTATCAATCATTCGAGCTCGTCAATATTTATCAACTATTAAGCATAACTCAAAAAACACTTGTCGGGTCATGATAAAACTAACTTAGAATCACTTAGGTATCATGATTTGTCTTCCTAAAAAATAATCATTAAACAAGTTGACTATTGGCCAAGTACACGTGTTACAAACATAGATAAAACACGCAAACGAATTAAAATAGTTAAAATTGTTACTTAATTATAGATAGTGTTTGAGTGATTGTGAGTGAGTGATTGACGTCTCTAATTGTGGCCGCTAGTCTCTTTGTCTACTTTCTAGTCTGACTGAAAGTCCGGCATACGTCGATGTTCCTGTACGTAAGGTCTACATATTTATATTAAACAGGATTAAAAAGTGAATTTTAAGTAAAAATAAAAATAGATTTCGTGACCAGTGGAGGAAGGCTAGCAATGTAAACGAATCTATACTTACATATTCATACTATTCCATATTCTATACTTAATACTATAAATACGAAAGTTGTTATGTCTATCTGTCTATTCCTCTTTCACGGCTAAAGCAGTAAACCGGTTTTGATGAAATTTTGCAAACAGCTAAAGATACGAGTTCAAACAAAGGCGCAAGTTTGTGTTATTATTCTACGCTGACGACGTCGCGGGCAAGCAGCTGGTAAAACATTTTTAGAAAATGTTATATTTTATCAATTCAAAATTAAACATGACACTGCAATTGCCATTTCTTTAGAAATGCTAGTAACAGGATAATTTATTAATTTCAATTACTAACTTATTCCTCTAGCGGTCTGCGGAGATAATTGGGAAATTAGTACGTAATGAAAAACAATGGAGAGCATGTTAATTGTTTTGACTAATTGATAAATTACAAAATTACATTTACTGTTTCATACATATCGTATAAATCAATGTAGTAATGTATCAATGTACTTATAATGTTTATCAAAATTAAAAAAAAAATATATAATGAAACATTAATAATAAAAAAAATATTAATGTTTCATCAAAATTTACTCAATAGTCATAAACACAACAAAAAAAAATTAAAAGTCCATCCTTGCTAAAAATTATAAAGTAAAATTAAATGTGATATGCATGTTACATTGAAAATCTATAAGTACATATAATAAAGCATATATATATACTTGCAATATTTTTTAAATACAATAATTGTAACCCAAAATGAAGACTTTTAAATTGTTTGTCGGTTTGTATGTTTATCTATTTCGCTCAAAAATTACAGAACAGAATTTTACCAAACTTTGTGTAATAGTAGCTTACACTCCTTGCTAACATTTAGGATACCTTTAACTGCGGGCAATAACTGGCAATAATATACTGTAACAAATGAAAATTAAATTATCCTAAAAGAAAATTGTTCAAGTTAAAAATAAAAAAAAAATCTTTACGACGATATACCCGAACAGATAAGCAAAGGCACTCACGACTAGCTGAAGTAAACTAAGTCCCACATTATAATAGATTGAAAGCCTACCACCAACCGGGCACACATCCAACCCCGCGCAACATTATTTTTATAAGAAAATTGAAAGAAAGTACACGTTTTCTATTTTTTTTGTTGCCCCACCAAGGAATCGAACTCGGGTCCTCAAGAATTCAAGTCCGAAGCCAAGTACAAAGGAAAATGTCAACCAATGTAATACAAGCAATAAGCAGTAAAGTCAAAGATTCCCCTAACCCAAAATGACGTCATAGTAAGAAAATTTTACGAAATGAATCAAATTTTTTCAAATAAATATTTTTCCTTATATCGGTAACGCTCTGATGATTTCTTATGATGATAAAAAATGTTTACAAGCGATCTTGCGTACAGTTTTAATTGATAATGATAGCGTGATTCATTGGATGTGAGTAATACTTTCAAGGTTGGGAAAATAAAATTATACCTATCTTACGTTTATTAAAATAGACTACATGCTGGGGAACGAAATGGGTATTAATTAAAAAATTATAACATACTAATAACATAAAGCGTGTTAATAACATAAACCCTATAATTAATAGGGTAATTATTAAGTTCACTGGTCCCAATGATGACAAACACAAGCTAAAGACGTTCGAGGTGTGTTGACAATTTTCGAGTACTTACTTTTGTGTTAATATAGACAACTAATTTTTTTTAATTATTTTTATTTTTATAGTATTGGAAGGCAAACAAGCAGACGGATTTCCTTATGTTAAGAAATTCACGCCGCCTAGAGATACCAAAAGTGGTAATGGTGGTTTGCAAACCGAAGGCCAGGTTGTTAGGCCTCGAGCAACAGTAAGTATACCGGCAACCTTATCCTCCGAACTGGAACAAATCAACGGCAAGCTCTGACGCTATGGGTCAGGAATAGGTTAGGTGGTAGCACATATCCGGGCGAGTCAATCTTATCTGGAAAACGACAATTGCGAGCACTGGCTATACAGCGACAAAAAATGACAAGGCGGTGGTAGAAATTAGGGTAAGTTCTTGAAATACTCAACCTCTGGTATGTTTATTAGTTTGAGGTTGTGATATTATACACCGTGTCGGACGGGGTCCGCTGAGTAAAATATACTATTTGCTTCTCTACATGGTAGCTGGTACGAGGAGAGGTGGTAAAATATAGGTTCAATACCAAAAAGATAACTGGTTATAGAGTTCTGTAAAGCAACGACCCGTGTAGGCATCTACTGTTTTACCTATTCCTGCCGCCAAAATGACTTGGTCATGTTACTGTCCGGAGGTTATGGAAATAGGTAGACTTGCACAATAGGCCTAACATCCCGGCTTCAGAACGGTGATGCACCTGTAACATCTATGGTCTATCCATATTCTATAGGCCACAGATGTCTCTTATCATCAGGGCACACTTGTTTGCTGACCCATCACATACAAAAATATAGAAAGAAGAAAGAAAGAAAGAAAGAAAACATTTATTAAATATTACAATGAAAAAAAATGCAGATAAAAATACTATGCAAAGAATAACAACATATACAACAATGTTATAAACGCAGTGTGCAGCGCTGTGTTGCTAATGGGAGAAACACTCAGAATAGGTATATTGTTAAAGCATATTGCTTAACCACGGATTTTCAAGTTCCTTCAGTCTTGACAGATATAATTTTTTTTCAATAACATTAAAAAAAAACAGTACAAATACATTAAAAACCCGTCATTTTCAAAGTCATATTATACACTAATCGCAAATAAAAGACTATAATGGTGTTTATATACTTGTTATGTTGATTACATAAAAAAAAAACACTAAACAATATTAATCACTCAAACTACGCACATAATCATACAAATATACAAAAGTCATAGAAAACCCAAGCTTCATTTGTAAATTACTTTACAATGTAGATAAATAAATAAATGATTCGGACATAACATCGTGTACTAGGTTGACTTCATGCTACTATACCAAATTGGTACAGATAAAGAAATTTACTAAAAGATTTTGCTAAGGTTGGCTAAGGAGTTTATTACCATTAAGAAATTTGTATGTTTGTCTTCCAATCCTTAAAAAGTATTCAAATGTCGGCCAGTTGATAGTTCACATGCTTGCCTACGTGACCACAGACAGCGAGACGCCGGCTAGAATCAATATCTACGTGCATCCATAATACATGCACTTTATCATTTGTTATTATGAAGTTATGCAGAACATGCAATACTATTCAAGGATATTCGCTTTATTCTACTACACGTGGAAGATGAAACCAAGCGAGACGACAAATATAAGGTATGGGACATTGGAGTGTTGGCATCAAATATTTAATACAATGGTTGATTATTACTGGCCCAAAAAAAATATGTTGCATTGTCAAATTCTGTTTATCTATAGTCAAACACTAGTTATCGGTATTTGTGTCCGATGTCACTAGCACCGTGACATCTGACTAGGTGGTAGAGTTTCGCAGCAACTCACCCGGTTGGGCAAGCACTGACGTTATGGCCCCAGGAATATGGCCCTCTTCCACCTAGTAGGATGTCATGATGTTAGTGACGGTAAGCTTATGCTCGCCTTTTACGAGCTACTTGGCAGGAAGGCAGAATACGGTCTATTCCACAAAGGAGCTAGGAGCAATACACGATAAATCTAATTTAAGCTCCAAAGAGCACACAAACAAATATTTTTTGATTACTTTATTATTTATTTTTTACTATTTTATTTAGTAAATTAACTACTAATTAAAAAGTGTAATTCATGAGACTGATCAAAAATAAGTATGATTATGTTATGATATAATTAATATTAATTTTATTATTCGATTTTCTAAATCTAGTTAATATGCTTTAATCAAAAGAGTAATCAAAAAAGTAATCAAAATTACGATTACAAACTAATCATCATTAATCACCGACACGATTACTTTCTTGATTAATTTCTGTAATCTGTAATCATGATTGAAGATTACAAAATGTAATCGTAATCCATAATCATTAATCTGATTACATTTTGTCCAACTCTGGTTAAGCGTTATGCATCCTTGAAACAGTTTTAATGCATAAAAATGAAAGATAACACCTGACATCTCTTGCTAAAGAGTGTTTTTATATTCTTTGTCTGACATTTTTCTGAAAGAACATAACCTCAAATCCTGCATAATTTTTCTATATTATAATATAGTTCAAAAGGAAAGTGTTTGTGTAAATTTTAGGGTAAAACATAGATTAATTAGTGTAGTTTATATTTTATATTTTTTTATTGTTTTCAAAGTAAACTTTTTGTGGAAAATGGTCCATGTCCTTTACCGTTTGTGAAGTATTTTTTTATCATGGTGGATACGATGATAAAAAAATCAACATGATTTATATATTAAAAATTCAATACAATACATTCAATGGGCCAAAGTCAATATAATTTAAATTTCATAGAAGCTTCAGAGTTGACAACATACAAAAGTCTTTTAAAAAGACAAAAGTTAGACCATGGAACTTGGAACATCCTTGGATTTCGAGATGTTAGTTATCCGAAAAATAAGGTGTTATAATAAAAAAAACGTAACACTTTCATAAGTTACACTGAGTATTTCTTGTAGGTCGTCGATAGTTAATAAATAAATATCCCTGGACAGGTTACACAAATTGAATTTAACCCTAAAGTAAGCAAATAATACGCTTGTGTTGTGGGTGTTAGTCAACGATACTAATACATAGAAAAACTTAAATAGATACCTGAATAAATTTAATTAACACTCAGACCCGGAAATGCAGACATCTAAATATTCGTTACAGAAATGCCTGCCCCCGTCGGGAATCGAACCCAAGGTTGATCGGCGTAGTTAGACGTGTACGCTAGCCACTCGACCAACAAGTCATAGTTATAGTGGCCTTGTTGATAATAAAATATTAGACGTGTGTTTACCTTTAACAAACTGCCTGGCAGAGCGGCAGATAATTTATTTTACTCGGCAGACCTGGACCAACACGGGGAAAAACATTATATATCTTATCACACTTTACCCTGGCCCTGTCGAGAGGTAAATCCGTTCACGAGTGGATGAGGCGTGCAGCATCTGTGTTAGTTCTTTAGCAACGTCGCGGTCAAAAGATGTATAAAATGATAAAAGTCCTACAAAATAATAATAATAAGTTTCCTACTAGGTGATAGAGTTTCGCAGCAACTCGCCTGGATTGGTACCACCGCCCTACCTATTCCTGCCACCCTAACGTCAGTGCTTGTTGCTGACGTTTTCCGGTTCGGAGGGTAAGGTAGCCGGTAAACTTACTTTAGCTCTAGGCCTAACATCCCGGCCTTAGATTGGCAACGCACCATTACCACCTATGCTGTCTCTAGGCGACGTGAATTTATGACCATTAGGAAATCCGTCTGCTTGTATGCCTTCCAATATTATAAAAGAAAGTTGGGACATAGAATGGTACCATCGGATTTCACTCTATTACCAAAAATAGCTTCCTATAAAGTAACAACAATACTTTAAAATTACATAACACTTTAGTACATTAATTACACAATGCACAATTACAATTTCTACGTAGTTCTATTATGCTTAAAATAAATATGAATCCATCTTATTACTATTGTTGCAATTATTTTCAACCTTGAAAAATAATTTTAATACTTCTATTGTAATTAAAACAATATGGAATGCATTTGCAAAATGCACTTTGCACTTTATTATTTTCTTAGAGAAAATATTATCTAGCGGCTATTAGTTCCGCCAAGATATTTAAATCTATCTAGGGTTTTATCACTGGGAAATAAACACTATACAATACATAAAAAAACTTAATACTTAATTACACACAGTATACATTAACATTTTCACGCCAAGTTAATTGAGGCTTAGGCAAAGAGTATCGAGTGTCAAGTATTCCTACCGATAACCTTATAAATATTTTTAATGGGTTTTTTGGCGTAAGTATAATATGATAACCTCATTGTATGCGAGTAAAATAATCTAATAAATTATATTACTGAAATGTTTTACTTGAGGATTCAGGAGGACGGAGTGGTATAAAGGTAACCACCCTTTGCTTTATAAAAGTCTATAACGGCAGACGTCAGGACTTGTTATTGTCATGTTCTAGCGTGTAGGACGACTTACTTAAAATGTAAGATTAAATGTTCAAAAGGCATAGTTTTAATAACTTTGGTGTCAATAGTCCATTCTTTTACCATTAGAAAAAAAATCTGTTTGTTTACAAAAAAAAACCTTCATTGTAGAAAATACGTATGATTTGCCACGGAAAACCCATCATCATACAATAAAATTGCATGAAAAATTCATTATTCCCTTCATTCTTCTAGGTACTTATCTATATAAAGTGAAACTATATACAATCTGAGTTTAAAAGGAGTTGTTCATTAATTAAAGATATTTAAACAGTATATGGAAGAAGGCAGCTCTGAGACATGGCTCTTTAGATGGTAAGACCCAACCGTGGCCTCTTGACACAATGATAATATTTTACAGGTACCTGCACATTGCCAGCCTAGGTTATTGGTCATTAGTCATTACCAACAAGATCACTACAGAGTGCTATCCAGCAACTTGGTCGGTTAGGGATCCCCGCCTTCCCTGTTCCTGCCGCCATAAAAACTCTGTCATATCCCGGTTTGGAAGGTAGGGTAGCTGTAGACTTGCATAATAGTCCTGACATCCCAGCCACAGGACAGTGTAACATCTGTGGTGTCTATAGGCCACGGTTATCTCTTACCATCAAGAAAGCAGTCCGCCTATTCGCTGACCTTTCACATAAATATTTATATAAACCATTCAGTAAGGCTATGAATCTTTACCAAGAAAAGCTGCTGCAACACTCTAACAACAGTGGTTATTATTGCTATCAACTGCTTAGCTATGTTTGTCTCTAAGAGCTGCCATGCAGAAAGGCATATGACTATTCTACACAAAGAAGCCGGACTAACACGACAAATAAAAATATTCTGACTTTAAGTCTGCATACAAAGTATAGAAAGAAATAGAAAAATATTGCTTTGCAATTATATTTATGAATAGCTCCCAAGTAATTTGCATGTAATTAATTGGTTTTAAACTTTCGTTATTCAAACTGTATGGATGTCACGTGATAAAGTATATCTTGAGAGTTTGAATGTAGTACACTCTAAACATAGTTTAGAATACATAGATGTATCTTCACGCCTGTATCCACCAAGCAGTATTTAAGCATTTTAACCATATTTACTGGAAAAAGTTCAACAACCCGCCTCTGAAGCGTGGATATCAGGGCATGCTACGAGCTGCGGCTTTTTTGCAATAATAACTATTTTTATATTTTACTTATTTTTATTTGTATTTTTTTAATGCTAGTTACGTTTTACGATACGTACTTTCCTGAGTTGAAATATCCTTAATTAATTTAATAAAGTATTGAATATAGAATTAATATTATTGTTGTCAATGTTGCTCATTAACCGAACGCAATAAATCATAGCCATTTGAAGCTCATGTACAGTACTCGTATGTAGCGACAGTCGCTTGTCAAGAAATAGAGCAGTTTTGATCCCTATTACGAAGCAACATTTATCACCAACGATATTAATACCACCAGGTAATTATTTAAAATTACAAAAATGTAATGTAGTTTCTTTACTTGAACTTACAAAGTAATATTTGTAAACTCATTATAATGGGTACAAGAGTTTTGCAACGACTCGACCCTACTGGTTACCTAAGTTGCTAGTTCAAGTCTCGATAATGTAAGGGCTCGCACTGTCGCTATCATCAATAAATCTGTTTACCTTTTTGTTTATCTTCTGTCACAATATGTTATGTTATAAATTGTTATAAATATTAACATACTTGTATGTATTTTTATATATATGTGCAATGTTATTTTATTCAACATTTAACGGAATTTACAGTTTAAAAGTTTATTTATCGAAAACATTTTTTTATAGTAACGGTATTTACACGTTTTTTTACGTTTGATTGTGGAGATGTTGTAGAATTATATATTTGTATTGATCTATATTTTTGTTATACTAGTTGTTTGTCTGGAACTTTTTCAGCTTAAAAAAGTTGCGATTACAACACATTTTTTATCATCTACGATAGTCCTTTAGGAGTTGAGTTTTGCAAAAAACATATCCTGTAATTGACCTCGAATCTGTAGCTATATGGGTATAAAATTTCATCCAAATCGGTTTAGTGGTTTAGCCATGAAAGCGCATCAAACAGACAGACATTTGTAATATTAGTGTGGATGATGCCTAACGTGAACGTGCGTAGTAAGACTGGCCAGTATTTTAGGTGACATGTGCAAGCCAACCATCTGTAACTTCACCAATCTAGGCCGACGTTGTTTTTATCGATAATTTGTTTTTATCGATAATTTTATTACATATTGTGGAAAAGCCCTTCTCTTATCGAATCCTTGACGTTGCTTTAAAGTGATTTAACTCGTTATTACATTTTATGTTGCGCATTTAAAATATGTAAAATATAAACGATAAACCCAACATGACGCGTCCTACATTAGAATCTGAAAAAAATATGATAATTAGATATTTTTCTTAGAATCATTTTATTCTTTTGTTTTGAAATTGCGTTCTATCTGCTCTCACGTTTTATATGTTAGTAGGTAAACGTGATGGTTGCATCACCGAGCCCTTTTTGAAAATTAGTCATGCTTGAAAAACACAAAAGACATATTCTATTTCGGACCTATATAGACCTATTTCGGACATTATAGCGTCAATGTTCCCTATTGTAGAATTACGTGCTAGGAGAAGCAAAGTTAACTGAAGATTCCTGCAAAAAAAAATGAAGACGCACCAGTACGTTATTAATGTTTGATCGCCTCGTTGATCGAGGAGCTAGCGTAGGTACGCTCTAAACTTTTACTTGATGTTAAGGAGACTATCTTACTTGCCTGCTATCTTAAAGCATGAACAAACAGTGTTTTTGAAGGGATTTTAATTGCTTTAAAAGAAAATATTTTATATAAAAAAATCAATTAATTAATATCGCTAAAATTCCAGAACAGCTGGGTCGATTTTGCTAATGTTGGTTTATAATTATTTGTGGAAGTCAAGGGAAGGTTAGATAAGGAAAGATAAGAAAAAACGGAAAAACTGCGAGAAAACTAGGACAAACGACATTTTAGGTTTTCCCATACAAGCGGTGGAATGAAGTTCGCCGGGACAGCTAGTATTAAATATTAAAAAGTACTCCAATTTTTCATGTTACTATTGAGCCATTGTTTCTGTAAATTTAAACTAGCTGAGCCGACTGTCGTTGACCAGTGGTAACTTTGAATATTGATTTTTATTTCATATGAAACTTTTCATTAATACAACTAAAATAACAAAAAAGAGATTCATTCGATCACATGTCATGCGAAAACCAAGGGGACTGGGGATTATATTTTATAATTAACACATAAGAAAAACGAGAACTTGGTGATGAAAGTGTGACAAGAACCTTGATACTTATTTAGCCATTAAACATTTTTGTAGTATTTATCTATATAATATCTCATAACCAAGAGCATTAAAACAGCAAAAACTGGCTCAAACCATTTCATTGGGTACCACGTCACCATTTTATAATTATTTTTTCGGAAGATAGCAAATGGTTCCCAAATGGTGCCATATCAATTTTACCAACATCCTTATGGTAACATATGATTTTAAACTTGAATCGTGGCGTATTATTAACATTTTTAAGTTATTTATACGGGCTATTTATGTCCCGTCGTAACCACGGCACGTGCAACTAGGCCGAAATATCGACAAATAGTTAAAAGTATATCGTAAATATCCCGTATAAACAATTAAAAATGTTAATCCTAATAGTAGTTTTTGAGTTACACTCAATAATTCATACATTTTTCACTCATCAATCATGAAGTCGTCAAGATAAGTGAAAATAAATAATAAATATCCCTGGATAAGTTACACAAATTGAATCTAACCCCAAAGTAAGCAAATTATATGCTTGTGTTATGCGTGTTAGTCAACGATTCTAATAAACAGAAATATTTAAATAAATACCAGAGTAAATTTAATAAACACCATTATTATAACAATTGATACATTGAACCACCTCGGAATCATGATCTATTTTTCTAAAAGAGAACCATCAAAATCAGTTGGCTATTGACGGAGTAATCGCGTAAGAAACATACAAAAAAACATGCAGTTGAATTAAGAACCTCCTTCATTCTTTGAAGTTGGTTAAAAATGGGGTTCTTTTGTCAGATTTAGTGGATAATTAGGAAATTTAGAAATACATTGTTCTTAAGTGAAACAGGATGTTTTACGTTGGGTCAGCTGATAGATACTAATTTAATAAATAAATAAAAAGTAAAAAAATGTTTGCTTTAATGTACTAGCAAACGATACTTATACATACATAAATGCATACACAAATACACATCTTTATGCCAAGTCCCTTACGAGGTAGGCAGAGAGTGTCGAGTACCAAATCTCACGATCCTTCCAAACTTATCTCGCTTTTTCCACATTCATTATCAGTTTCATACAAACATGCCGGTTTCTGAAATTCTTGACACCACTCTCCGACAATATCGGAGCGATTTAATGGCGTAATGTCAACCTAGGTCTCCCCGGGTACCTACAATCTACATCCATCCACATTCGCATTGTACACCTTCTTTGTCAATTTTTCATCTGTCATTAAAACCAACACTTTCTTTCAATCTCACTCTTTCTCGGATCTCACTGTTACCAATGTGGTCAGCGAGTGTTACACACTTATACATAACAATAAATACCTAAAATATAAAATTGAATAAACAAGCATACCCAGAAATAAATTATGATTATACCCTCCTTCGCCGGATATCGAACCTGTACTGTTTGAATCAACTGTATCTACCTTTTGCTGTTAAAATAAGTGAACGATATTTTTTGTTCATCTAGTTTTCAAATTATGGATATTGAGCATTATTTCCTGTGCTTATTTTGTCTTTAGATTCTATGTACAATATATTCAAAGAGTAGAAGGTATGAAAATTAATCAGAAAATTCTTTTAAAAACTAATTACGAGACCAAACCAAATCAACTACAAATTAGTTGAAGTCCTATTAAAACAGAACACACGCCCCAATTAAAGTCGTCAATTCAAATCGAATTTCCGCTCCGAAAGGAAGACCGACATAGTTTTATTTGAAGAGGAAAAGCCAACGCATCAACCAGACCTCTCTCGATACTGTTCGCTGAATTAGCAATATTACAATATTCGTCGCAATATCGTTTACATAGACCACACCACTGACAGACACTTCGATAAAAATTATAACGTTTTTTGATATGAAATGGTTTATTTATAGAATAAGAAAATGTGTTTCTTGTACAGTGTTATCGCATTAGAAACGCCTCTTGAAAACATAATATCAACTTGATACTTTACAACAAACTTACTTATTGTTTTACTACAAAAAAAAGTTTTGTATTTTGCTATTGTCGATTAAAATCACTTAGTACTGTCAATCGTGACAGGACATTTCCTAACTGTTAGATGATTTTCTTGATAGCAAGGGGGGCAAGAGGTTCTATTACCCCGCAGTTTAGGTATTTTTAGGCGGCTGTCCTCCCAGGAAACCTGTACGTTCGGATAGGCGGCCGGTTATTTAACCGTGTATTCTTTAGTATCAGGTTTATCTGCTTGATTGCTCACATACACTGGCTATCATTTTTCTAATTATGCTCAGCACAAGTGACGTCTAACTTTCAATTTGTTTGAATTCGTAACTTTTTGTTCATTTACGTTTCGCAAGAATTATTCTCGTCTTCTGTTTAGTATATCTTATTCTGTGGTCACGAGAGTTTGAAAATTTGATAATTAAAGATCTAATATCGCCTCTGTGGTCTAGCGGTCCGGGTGTTGGACTTGACTGCATGAGGTCCCGGGTTCGAATTCCGGGTCGGGCAACAAAAAGAAATTGGGTTTTTCCAATTTTGTAACATAAAAAAATGTTGCTCGGGATTGGAAATGTGCCCGGTTGACGATAGGCTTACCACCTATCACATTGTGGGACTTAGTGTCTTCGGCTAGTCGTGGGTGCCCTGGTTGTGCCTCTGCCTACCTCTTCGGGGATATGGGCGTGAAGATACTACTACTACTAATATTAAATGTCAAAAAATGAAATCAAAAGGCTGAATTATAAATAAAACATAAATGATTTAAAAAAAGTCAAAAATTGTATTACATGGCGTTGATACAGATTGAAACAGTCTGTAAAGATATCTAAATCTGATGTATACAGCAGATAGCTCTAAAAGTCTACTTCAAAACAAGTGTTGTACTCTAAAAACACATTCTTTGCTTTTCCACTCTGTATTATCGATTGCATTGATTTTTTTGAAGGTACATT
Organism: Calephelis virginiensis; assembly: GCA_002245475.1. Classification (NCBI taxonomy): domain Eukaryota; kingdom Metazoa; phylum Arthropoda; class Insecta; order Lepidoptera; family Riodinidae; genus Calephelis; species Calephelis virginiensis. The sequence goes on along the minus strand of NJDC01000703.1, from coordinate 31,599 downwards.
ATTTTGAAACACTTAAAAGTATAAAAAAACGTTTTCGTAAGAAGCATCTACACATCTACATCTACTAGAGGTTCTGTGTTTGCCTGCTCTGTGTTATCAGTAACGTCAGCCACGGCAGCATGAAGCGCGTCGGTTGTCAAATTACCGTCGGCGTGCGATGTGATAGCTGCACCCCAGCGTTGCCTCGCTTCACTCTTATCTGAGTTTTGAACCAATTTTCTCTGTATTTCGTGTATCCGTATTTTCGTAGTAATTATTTAAGTTTGTTTTGTTTAAGTTTCTTTACTCTATAACATTTTGTGGTAAATTATCAGTTCTGAATGTAATTTAGTTATAATTAAGGTCAATTTTGATGCATTAGTTGTTTTTTGATCTTTTTCAGTCAGATAAACGAGTGAAT
>NJDC01000703.1:12632-29840 GCA_002245475.1 Calephelis virginiensis | reverse complement strand
AGTTTTGAACCAATTTTCTCTGTATTTCGTGTATCCGTATTTTCGTAGTAATTATTTAAGTTTGTTTTGTTTAAGTTTCTTTACTCTATAACATTTTGTGGTAAATTATCTGTTCTGAATGTAATTTAGTTATAATTAAGGTCAATTTTGATGCATTAGTAGTTTTTTGATCTTTTTCAGTCAGATAAACGAGTGAATAAAGTCATTTCATGACTGCTGTGGATTCCCTGCCTATAGCTAAATTTGCCGTCATAATATTAGTAATTGTCGTTGCCGTATTCTGGGCCTTATATAAATACATACATACATACATATCTTCACGCCAAGTCCCTTACGGGGTAGGCAGAGAGTATCGAGTGCCAGACCTCACGATCCTGACAAACCTGTCTTGCTTCCTTCACATTCATAACCCTTTTCATACAAACACGCCAGTTTCGGAGACTCTTGACACCACCCTCGGATAATATCCGATTGATCTGATCGTAAAATGTCAGCCTTGGTCTCCCCGGGTACCTACATCCATCCACATTCGCATTGTATATCTGCTTTGTCAATCTTTCATTTGTCATTCTTTCCACATGACCGAACCAGCGGAGCATGCCCTTTCGCATTTTAACACCAAAACCTTATATACAATATCTTAAATTCCAGCCCTAAGATGACGACTAATCAGTAGCATCTATGCTAATGAATGAATTGAAAAAAATGATGAACCAATTTCGCTAATTCTTCTTTAAGTTATTCGATTATTGTCAGCAGAAGGTTCTTCTGAACTGAAAACTGGGAAAGTTGCAGGGAGAACAGGAAAAACAATACTTCATTTTTTTCCATACAAACTGCTATCATCTGTTAATGCAAGCGATACAAAGATCGCTGAGTCGGCTAGTAAACAATAAAAGACAGTTCAATAAAAAAAGTTTTGGGTACGAAAGCGTTCATATTATTTATTTCAATATTTTTTTAATATTAAGATGTTAGTTGCTTATCTCCCAATGTAAGTAAGATTAGACGTATAATTTGATTTGAGTTTCTAATTATTATCCCCAGGTTTCTGTATTTTTCTAATAAAATTCACACAAAGGCAATGGATGGTTGATATTATAATGCTTTCTCTCTGATTCCTTCATTTTTCTCTTCCTCTCAATACACATGGATTAACCAACGAAACTAATAGTTTTAATAAACGTGTGTAATATCCTTTTCTATAGCCAGTTTAGCATTTAACAAATTTGACAGTGACCTAGAAATTTATTCACCGAAAAATAAGAAAAAATGACACGAAAACCTTATAAAATAACAAACTTTTAATAAATACATAACACATTATCTTACAAAGTACTGCATATATTAGCATAACGTTATATTTAAATTATAATAATTCTGAGGTGTAAATGTCGTTAGCCTAATTAAAACTTATCAAGGTTTTTGATTGACTCGTTTATTAGTAATACTTGCTTAATATTATAAATGCGAAAGTCTGTCTGTCTGGACTGACACTGGACCAATTTTGAAGAAATTCGATATGCATATAGTTAAGGATCTAAGTTGAGGTGTAAAAGTTTCTTTTGTCAAAAATCAGCTCCCAAAGATCAACATTTGTAAGAAAACTATTAAGTATACGCTGTAGTCACGAGTAAAGAGCTATTAAATTAGCAAACATTTGTGAACAAGTTACAAAGTTCAATTCCTAATAAAATAAAATAAATGAAAACATTATGTTATGAAAATTAGGCAATAATACTAATATTATAATACAAATATACATGGAATAAATATATAAAACACAAAAATCTAAACAAAAAGTGTGTGTGTGCTTATGTACACGCGTTAGAAGTAATACTTCTTCGGCGTAATAAGATAAAAATCTTTTTAAAAACTAAAATGTTATCTATAGCTAACTTCATCATGTCGGTTATTCGTGACGGTGTGCGCGCGCATCGTAAAAATTTACCCTCATCATTTTTTCCTAACGCGCTAAAAGAAGTATAACTTCAATAAATATGAGAGACATATCTTTTATTTGGTGTTTTTATTACACAAATACTTGCCCATATTGACAATCGAACTCGAGCTCGTGTCGGCTTAAGATATGTACGCTAACCCACCGTCCGACGAGGTGGTTAATAGAAAACGAAGTGTGTATTACATTTAACTAAAAATATCTTAGGTTCTCATAATATATATAAAAAGAAACTTTGCTACAATGATTTTTAACGTTTAACAGGATTGAAAGATAGCAACAACATATCTTAGCGCAATTTCCCATGAGTTGTAGGCAGAGTATATTTAGTAACAAGTGTCATGATCTTCGCAGCTACCTAGGCTTCTCCACAATCTAAACACGTCAGTTTCAGACACTCTTGATTCCACCTCGGGATAAAACCCGAGAGATTTGATCGTGAAAGCTTGACTTCCGCGGGTACCTACATCCATCTTTACCGCATGACCGAACAAATGGAGCATGCTCTTTTTTATTTTATTTACACTTCTTTCAATCACACTTAATATTTGATCTCGCTGTTAAAATCGATTTGCAATATTTATATATTTTCAATAGAGTAGCACTCTCATTTCGACGCATTTATCCTATTTTCGCGCTTTTTCTGATACGTTCAACTCTCGCTAACATAAAGTAACGTTTTATGAATGTTGAGATAACTACAAGTGACAAGGGTTTCTTCGTAACAGACAACCATATCCTCTTGATACAATAGATGTTACAGGTACGTCGCTGTCTTGTGATCAGGATTATTGGCCAAATTAACTTTGAAATAGTTTACCCAACGCTCAGTTCACTCTCCTATCTACACCCGCGGTGTACTTTCCATTTCTGTATTTTAGCACTACTAAGATAAAAAATTTAATTTATTTACTACTTCTAGCACTATATCTTCTACTCAAATTCTAATATCCGTTCTGGATGGATCCGTTTCAAATACCATCAGTTTAGTTTTCCTTGAATTAAAATGACATGTACATGTTTTTTTAATGGCCTTATATAACTACGGCCATTATTAACAGGTCCGGTGGTGTGGACTGGAGAGCGCCAAAGTGCAGCATCATCGGTGTAGAATGGATGGTTCAATGGACAATTATGCAAATGTTTTTTTGTTGATTAAAAAGTACAAATAGCCTCTAGCTACCTTAGATAGCAATGGTACATTACCACCCTGATGTTAACATGTTAGATGTAGAATAATCCTTTAATTGGCTAAATCACATGGAATGTGATAAGCATAACTAACGTTCCTACAGCCCACCTCCGTGGCCAGACGACGAATGAAGTAAGAGCTCGAGCTCTTACTTGAACTGCTTACTTTAACTGCTTAAACTGCTTAAGCGAAATTGGCAAAATAAAGCCTTATTCTACACCTGATTTATTGAATCACGTGTACTTTACTTAATTAATTTAATTAATTAATTAATTTAATTAATTAATACTTTATTAAGTATCTTAACATTCTAGGCCTATTACGTAGGGTATGCATATGCATACGTCACTAACACCGTGACATCTGACTAGGTGGTGGAATCTCACAGTGACTCGCCCGGATTGGTACCACCACCTTACCTATTCTTGCAGCCATAATGTCAACGCTTGCCGTTGACGTGTTCCGGTTCAAAGGATAAGGTCGCTGTTAAACTTACTTTTGCTCAAAGCCTAACATCCCGGCCTAAGGTTAGCTATGCACCATTACCACCTTTATTGTCTCTAGGTGGTGTAAATTTCTTATCATCAGGAAATCCATCTGCTTGTTTGCATTCCAATATCATGAAAAAGGTAAGTCACCTATTTAGTTCACAATAATTGCGAACACTATTATAGTGAATGATGAAGTTGTCACATCATCATAATCATTTTAGCTTTAACAGCAGAAATTTCTTTACGTTTGGGGAGTGGAAACCCCGAGTTCGTTTCATACTGTTAGTCTTCCTTCTACATTTTACCCATTTCCAGTGCCACCTGTCGGAGAAAACGAAAAGTCGTTTGTCTATATTTTAAACCACAAACACCTAAAACGACAACTTGGGAGAAATTGTTTTTTCAGCTTATACTGTGAATTACGAGTATCATCCGTAAGTTATATCAGGGATTATTAATGAGCTTTGTAAACTCGAAACTGGTTAAATGAGGGAATTAGTTTTTTAATTATACGCCGGAAATCTACGCGACTGCTACAGATTAAGTGGAGAACAGAGAAAACTTTAAATTTACTGCGCCGTTCTTGGTTGGTTAAGTGCTATTTAATTCTGTTGTGAAAGTAATTAAGAAAAAAATGAGACAGCGCCAGGGTTTGTTTTCATTTTGTGTTTAGGTAAGTTTGTTATACGTTAATATAGTAGGAAGACGGATGTTTCGGTCCAAAGAATTGCCATGTTATATATACTCGTTATAAGTATCTTATATATGAGTACTAGCGGCCTGCTCCGGCTTTGCACGGGTATAAAATATACATATAAACCTTCGTTATAAAACACTTTTTTTATTTAAAAAAAGCCGCATCAAAATCATACAAAGGGACACAGGGACAGAAAACGCGATGTTAAAAGAATAGTAACTTGACACTAAATACACTTACAATACCTTACAAGGGATACCTTACAAGGGACATGGTATGAAGATGTGTATGTAAGACCTCACATTCCGGGATTCAATCTAAAAAAGTAAGTTGGACCATTTTACTGAGTATTGTATATCTGTAATTTCTAAACTTCGAAACTTATAAGTATCTTCACGTCCATATCCCCGAAGAGGTAGGCGGTGGTGCAACCAAGGCACCCACGACTAGCCGAAGTCACTAAGTCCTACAATGTGATAGGTGGCGAGCCCATCTTCAACCGGACACATATCCAATCCCGAGCAATATTTTTATTTATTAGATATTAGTTAATTTAGATCTCAAGTAGTCATGTCCAATACCTTAACCGCTAAACTACAAAAGCCACAAAACTAATGACCTGTAATTAATATTCACGATGTGATCTGAATATTTTTGGGTTAAAAACTTATAGTTAACAACTTTAAGTGAGTTTCTATCGTCAAATAAAAAATGTTATTGTCTTTACGAACTTAAAAAAATCTATAGGTTTTAAAATGTAAAGTTTTTTAATTAAATAAGTATTGTAAATAAGTAAGACCTGACATTACTCTAACAAGCGGAATAAGCATTTGTTTAATTTATGTCAATCAGTATAATTTGTTTTATCTACACCAGCTGCTCCGGCGAACTTGGTTGCATCAGTTCAGTTTGTATGAGAAAAAATAAAATGTTGATTTAGACCTTAAAAAAGTTAAGGTTTATTACATGCATACTTTAATATAGATATTCACAAATTCTTAATGTGTTGTGTTGCACAATGAAGAATTCATTAATTTGTATATGGTACTTACATTACTTGGATTATTAATAGTTAAGAATTACACACATTTTAACCTTTGTGCAGACTTCATAGCCCTTCTACGTAGATTATATAGATAGATAAGTACTAATTACAACCCTTCAAACAGGTGAAATTGATGAAAAGTAACGAAAGACATTAATTATGACAACAAATGATAATTACATACCGTACTAAAGTAATAAACTACCTGACAAATTGTTACTTCAATAACTAAAATTCTATTTGATGAAAAATAAGTAAAATTTATTTGAAGTTTAGGTAAATATATTTTTACAATTGAACAAAGATGACATAACAATAAAAATCTCCTTATACTGTAGTATGCAGACCACGTCTCATGCAAATCCGTTTTATTACCCATAACCTTAAAAACCTTTGAAGTTACCGAGATCAAATAAAATCTATACTATAAACATACCCATGAAATGTCTCAGTTCATCCAATTTAATAATCTATTTCTTACCATCTCGTAGAGCATTTAAATCGTAACTTTTAACCAACTCAACAAAATAGTTAAAGTTAAAGATCTCAAGTTAAGCATCTCTTTTTCATATCTTTTCTTAGATTATACTAATACCTGGTGTAGTGCTAGTGGACATCAATCAGGTAGTCACTCGCAAATAATTTCATTCGCATGTCTGTGGAATGAGAAACTCCGCAAATTTAACCCTCTGTTAAATTTTGTTACACGCTATTTCTGTCTGTTACACGCTAAAATTTTGAGTAGTTTTTCTATTATTTTTTGTTTTTCATTTCGCGCTGTTCTATTTTTTTTATAAAAAACAGGTGTGTCGCAGTAATGAGTTCTTGAGTACTTGTATTTGAAACATAAAATTTTAAGATTTGGGGACCTTTAAGAAAAGAGCTTACTCATTTCCGAAAACAGCGGAGCGCAACTATGAGGTATTACAGTTTTTTGTAAACGACGAGTATCATTTTCCATTTGGTGAACTGCTTGCGCGATTTTCCTTTCCAAACAAATATATTAACGAGTAAACAACTATTAGTATAAGTTTTATAAACCTCTAGATATAGAAGATACAGACAATTACGTTCACAAGAAATCTGTCTGTCTACTTCTGTTGGCAATCGACCTCTAGCTTCGTGCATGTTTGATAGCATGAGACGTGTATGCCAAACATTTGAGCAAATTTGAAAAAAAGACTTTTGACGTGTAAAAAGTGGCGTGTCTGTCTGTAAATTAATCTATATTTAAGCAATTGTTTTTCCATCAAAGATACGTGCCCCTATGTAGTGTAATGTATGCGTAGTTAATGACGAAGATGTTCCGCGTATGGCCGCTCAATTAAAATTGCACATGCAAATTGCACTCTTTCTTGAAAACATTTGTTTGTTCTCTTTATCGCCACTTTAATTTGTTGCCAGCCGTTTAAATGTTTCTTGTTCAAGAATTACAGAGATACATTTCGCAATTTGCATACGATCGTTTGTTTTTACGAGATATGGGCGTTTTGTGCACGTCGGGTAATTAATTTGATAATGGATTGATCAGTTTCGTTTCGAAATAATTAAAAAAAAATATTGAGCGCCACTGCTAATCGGTCATATTTAAGGTATTTTTGCTCTTCTGCGATATACACTTGATGGATTGGACTTGTAGTAGTTCACTACTCCCGAATCTTTAATGTTCTCTATGCCAAATTAAAATTGTTTTAAGGAAATAATGATTTTGGTATGCTATTTAAGAAGAAGTTTCCTTTTTATAATTTTGGAAAGCAAATAAGCAGATGGCTTTCCTGATAGTAAGAAATTCACGTTGCGTTGCCAACCTGAGGCCAGGATATTTGGCCTCGAGCAAAAATAAGTGTTTCGTCACCATATCCTACAAACTGGAACACGTCAATGACAAGTGCTGAGGTTACGACGGCAGGAATAAAAAAGGCGGTGATACCAATCTGGGCGAGGCGTTGCGAAAATCTACGGACCTAGTTAGATGTTAATTGTCATGGTGTTAGTGGCGGTAAACCTATGCTCGCCTTTAAGAGCTCCCCGGCAGGAAGATGATCTATTCTGTAAATTACCCCGGATCAATACGGGGCAAATAATGCGTGTACTAATTTTATTGCGCGTTTATTTTTTAAAAACCAAATAAAAGGAAATGAGATCAATAATTTATCTGGTGTTTTCGTTACTCCTTAAAAAGGTAAATTGATTTCATTGGTCCTTGTTTCAGTTTGGCACCTTACACGTACCTGCTACAGAGGAACTACTTAAATTAAATAGAAATCGAGTTTTTATCACTTGTATGATGATCCTCATCTTTGACGAAAAGTAAAGAAAGGGACATTTTAGAAACTAACAGAAATAAATAAAAAAGAAAACACTTAAGTACCTGTTTTCAGAGTTACATTTGCTACTAAAAAACTATTTTTGGTTAAAATATGAAAAAATACAAATATACAGGATAAATTGAGTCTCTTTTTTGATTTTATATTATTTGTACAAACAATCTGAAAGTCGCTGTTTTTGTGACATCACCTCTTATGTCATTATTTAGTTTTCTGAGACTCTACTAATATTATCGCCTTCGTAGTGTAGTGGTTTAGGTGTTGGACTTGACTGCATGAGGTCCCGGGTTCAAATCCCGGGTCGGGCAACAAAAAGAAAATTTTCTAATTTTCTAATTAAAAAAAATATATCGGGATTGGATATGTGCCCGGTTGGCGATAGGCTTGCCATCTATCACATTGTGGGACTTAGGGTCTTCGGCTAGTCGTGGGTGGCCTGGTTGTGCCTCTGCCTACCGGGGATATGGGCGTGAATATACTTTTTTTTTACTAATATTAAGAGACAACCGTAACTCTTTGACACTATAGATGCTATAGGTGCGTCACTGTACTCCAGTCGATATGTTAAGACTATTGTGCAATTCTACCTGTAATACTGTTCAGACCGTAACATGAAATTGTAGTTATGGCGACGAAAATAGGTAAGGTGATGGACATGAACAAGGATTCTACTATTATTGATCTTGAAAGTAATGATCCATTTCACCTAAAAGTTACATATACATACATACATAAATGTATTCACGCCAAGTCCCTTACGTGGAAGGCAGAGAGTATCGAGTGCAAAACCTCATGATCCTGACAAACCTGTCTGGCTTTCTTTACATTCATTACCCTTTTCAAACACGCCGGTTTCGGAGACTCTTGACACCAACCTCGGATAATATCCAAGTGATCTGAGCGTGGAATATCAACCTTGGTCTTCCCGGGTACTTATTCATCCACATTCGTCTTATATCTTTTGTCAATCTTACATCTGTCATTCCAGCGGAGCATGCTTTTTCTCATTTCAACACCAATATTTTCTTTCAATACCATTCTTTCTCGCATCTCACTGTTACGAATGCGATCAGCGAGCGTTAAACCACAGATTTCCCGTAGTGTATTTATCCTACTCTTGTGCTTCTTCTGACATACCCAGATATACTTTACTGATCAAACTGATAACCATGTAACTTGTACAGTCCATGGGTGAAACCTTGCTTTTATTCAAGGGCACGAGCTTGCCCACCGATAGTCTTCAGATAAAAGTAAAATAGTAAAAGTTACACAAATCTATCAATTTAATCATATGAAAATGCTCAATATCCAATTACCAATAACAATATTTATTGTTTTTTTTTATTCCTAGCATGTTCATAAAGTCTAAAAAAAAAAAGAAAAGTAAACTGTTTTTTTGAGACTACCTTTTTTGAAAACTACATAATTCTCTGTCTTTTTGAAGTGAAAACTTCTTGAGCGGTGTTGCGCTTTTTTTTGGAATGGGTAAAAACTTCTAAAGTCGCGTCAGATCGTCAGAACGTAAGACGGCGCTCTGCGCATGCGTGAATAAGACGGCGCTAGATCTAAAATTCATTGCTGTTTTTGAATTGCTTATATATTTCCGAAGAGTATAGGATGCGCAATGGATAATACGCTGCTATATATCTACCACTACATTCTCACATATAGCAGATACGTATCAACAGACATTGCTCTATTTGTTCCATCTTGAAAATAAGCTTTATATATAGACGAGCAATGTTCGTTGTACAGATAATATGACGACGCTCCTAGCCGTCACGTGGTCTTACTTTAGCAAGTTTTTGTCAAGACAAACGCAGGTTATTGATATGAAAATAATATTCGTGCACAAATGATAGTACTTTCATACTGATAATTAAAGCAATTCATGCAAAATTATTCCCTAACATTTCCAATATATCAAAAATGCACAATGCTAATATTCAAGTTTTCACTTCTACCGGCACTCCCGGAGTGCAACCCGTTTTTTTTATAAAGTTCAGCGAACAATCACATGGCTCTCTTGATGGTAAAAAATAACTGTGGCTTATAGAGACTATTGGTGTTGTAGATGCATCACTGTCCTATGTTTGGGATGTCTACTGGCTACCCTAACGAAATATGACAGAGTCATTCTGACGACAGGAATAGGTAAGACAGTGGATCCCTACCCGGGCAAGTTGCTGCATAGCACTCAACTACAGGATGCTTAGTTGGTAATGAAATAAAGCAGTGCTAGTCTCTTACGAGCTACCTAGCAAGAAGACAGATAATTAATTCTTCCAAGAAAACCCAGACCAACGAGAAAATTTAACCAAAGATTAATTGATTGAAGATTGTAAGTATGGGGGACATAAAAACTAAAATATTTTTAGTCGAAGTCGGTTAAATTCAAAGAATAATTGTTTTGTTAATTATATGAATTATAAAAATTTGGGAGTTGTGCTAAAACATTTTAAAGTTGTTTCAGTATTACAATTAGCGCTAAAAGTAATTACCATGTAATTAGATATACGCCGGTATATATTACCTTTAAAAACAAATTGAAAACAAAAAATCCGTATACCGAAACAAATTCTCTCATTCGAGGCTGTTAAATTTTAATCAGTGATGAACAACTGTGTTAAATAATCTTCATATATTTACATAGTTAACCGCCACATTGGTCAAGGTGTTTGCGCACTTGCTTAACACCACCGTTCAACCGCAAGGCTCGGGTTCGATTCTCGACGGGTCAGGATTTGTGTGAAGAAAATTTATATGTCTGCTTTTTTGAGTGTTTAGTAAATTTATTCTGCTACCTATTTATGTGTGTTTATGTATTTATATCATTGACTAACGCCCATAACCCAAGCATATAATTCGCTTGCTTTGGATTTAGATTCAATTAGTGTAATTTATCTAGATAAACCTACTTAATTATTTATTTATATAAAAATGAATCACTGTTACTATTAGTCATTGTATAACGAGTGAACAGGTGGACCAAATTTGTTAATTATTTTTTTATGTTATTTAAACACTGATGGTTCAATCTTTAATAAAGTTATATAAATATTATTATGCCATTTGAATATGATATACACAATCTGTAGAAAACGTTTATCGGTTAAATGTTTTATTTTATTTTATAATTGAAAATAATGCAACATTGTTTTAATTTTAATTTAATAAGTGATTTACATTTTTAAATGTGGTAATGTTAAGGAATTAATATTACATGGTTTTTAGAATAGTCAAATTAAAAATTGTAATATAGAATCTCATGTTTAACAAAATAAACATTACCTACCTAGATAGTAAATAAATAAACTGGATCTGTAATGTTTGTTCTGATGTTCCATTCGCCGGAAGCATTATTTTAAAACTTTTAACTTAACACCTTTTGGTAGCCATCTTGCTTTCAAAGTTTACTCTATAAAACGTTACAGGACAGTGGAGAGTATCAAACAATGTACATATTTCTCGAAGTTTCTCAACTGAAAGAAATTCAAAAGACTGACAAATAATACTCGGTTCCCAGCTACGAGTCCTTGGGGAATCAACACCGAGTCTTAAGATGAAAGATACGGTTTACTGGCTTTTTAGCTATATATCTGAAAGGAGTGAAAGAGCGAGGGAATCGTTTCAGTGATAAAGTCCTTCAAATTATAATAATAATCACAGTGGGTGTGCTATAAATAGAATTTATACTTTCGACCGTCGGCTATTGGGAAAATTCCATTGTTTACACGCTTTTTAAAATTAACTTGTATTACAATAGCATTTATTTATTCATTCAAAATTTATGCACAACAGTGTACAAAGGTGGACTTAATATAGCATGGCATTCTCTACCAGTCAACCGAACTCATTAAGAGAGCTTAGTTGGATGGGGTGTACAGAATTAACGATTGAAAAAAAAGTGAAAATATCATCAACGTACGTTATAAATGGTAATGGAAAAATGCTATTTTAATATAATTTCACAGACTCTTGCCATGGCTTGAACTTCATGACAGATGCTGGAAAGTAAAAACTTAATCGAAATTAATTCGGCGACAGCGACGTCTCCAATATCTTATCTGAGGCTCTCCAGTAAAAAAATTCCCTCAACTGTAAGACCATAAAACATGACATTCTTGACATTAAGAATACATTTGAGCTTTTTCACATACATATTACAAATGTGATAAATAAAACAGTGCAAGTTTATTAAAACATCAAATATATTAAAATTAATAAAATGTATATTAATATGTTGTTGTAATGGAGAAACAATCAGTAAAAATTGTAAAAACTGTTTTGGAGTCCCCCAACTATACCGAAAGTAAGAAAAAACAAGCGTTCCGAAAAAAGAAAACTATGGCCAAGTTACACAAATTGAATAAGCAAATTATATGCTTGTGTTATGGATGTTTGTCAACGATACTAATACATAGAAATACTTAAATAGATACCAGAATAAATTTAACAAACACCCAGACTCGGAAATTTAAATATTCATCAAACAATTGCCTGCCCCCGTCGGGAATCGAACCCGAGCCTCGCGTTTGGTCGATGTACGCTAGCCACTCGACTAACAAGGTGGTTAACGTATATTTATTTTAGCACTTGCCCTGTGCTTGGGTTAAATTTCTATAAATTTTAAAGAAAGAAAAAATTTCGCCCCAAACAGGATTTGAACCTGTAACCTTTCGTGTCAAACCGACGAATGCTCTAACTAATTAAGCTACTGAGGATTCAAGTCCCGTGGCGAAATTTTTAATTTCTTTCTTACCCGTTAACGCGGGTAGTTATGTCCTGTAGATACACAGTTCCGTGTGTTCCGTGTGTGTTTGTGTGTACAGTTTTCTTTTTTTAAAATTTATAGTAACAAGGTGGTTATTTTGTAATTCAAATTTGTGATTTTTATAGTTTAGTGTAGTTTAACTTTTCAATCATGAGTTCAGAGTTTTTGCAGTTTTGTAATAATATGGAAACAACAACAGTTTTGTAATAATATGGAAATAATATGGAAAAAAAAATTTGATATTTTCCATCGTCGGCGCGTGATAAAACTTTCTTTCTTTTAAAAATATGAATACCAAAAATAATCTTAAAACTCTTAGCCAAAATATGAGTCCAACTTCACTAAATCTCCTTAAACGAAACCATAAAGTATGAAAATAAAAAGCACCGCATAAATAGTGAGAAAGCCGACTTAAAATCGGGTTCTACATTATCAATTTCAACGGAACTTTAAGAGTTTAACTTGAAACTTCCCAACTTTATGCTAATAAGAAGTATCTGAAGTAACTCGAACTTAACCCCGGTTAAGTAAAACAGAGTGCTTTTGACTTTAGATGGAGTTAAGTTGGAAAAATGACGGCTGGACGGTTTTTTATACTTTAGTACTACATAAATTTAGGCTTCTTAATATAGGTGTAGTTAGTTTCACTCAATAATTTCTCCCCGTGTTGGTCCGGACTTTTTTGCAGAATATACCATCTACCTTCCTGCCAGGCAGCTCGGTGACATCCTACTAGGTTGTAGAGTTTCGCAGCGAGTCGCCCGGATTGGTATCACCAAACCATAAAGCCCTACTTATTCCTACCGCTAAAATATCCAATGCTTCTCGTTGACGTGTTCCGGTTTGGAAATTTAGGTAGCCGGTAGACTTACTTTTGCTCGAGGCCTAACATACCGGCCTTAGGTCGGCACTGCACCATTACTACCTGTCGTGTCTCTAGGCGGCGTGAATTTCCTACAATCAGGCAATCCGTCTGTTTGTTTGCCTTCCATTATCATAAAAAAAATATCTGATAAACTGTGACAGGATAAAAAGCTCCACCTTTAGCCATGTCGTTAGCTAGATGCTTATTCAATATCCTGTAGTGTACATGTAAAACACAATTTAATTATTAAAATGAAAAAAAAAATAAAGAATTATGTCAGACTAGAATAGAGGAACATAAAATGAGAACATAAAGAATTTTGAAAATGTAATAACATCGATTCATCAAAAAAAAATATTTGCTCTACTACGAGTACTTGCCCAATATACTTGATTATATAATACACACATATCATCAAGGCAAGTCGTTGACGGAGTAGGCAGTGAGTATCTATTGCCACATCTCACGATCCTGGCAGACCTGCCTGGCTTCCTCCACATTAATTATCATTTTCATACAAACACGCCGGTTTCAGAGTGATCATATTATTGAAAATTTTCCCATAATACGTTGTCAGTACGTATATGTTCTGTGTAGTATAGATGTTTACCTGTCAGGGAAGGTCTTGAGAGACGAGGAATGGTTACATGGGTCTACCAACAGGGCTTGTCAGTTTAGGGATAAATCGCCCTTCCTATTCCTGCCTCCATAATGGCTGTCATGTTTCGGTCCTGGGGGTAGGGTAGGTGGTAGACTTGCACAATAGGCCTAAAATGACAGAAATTGGCCATGGGCTATCTTACCATTAGGAGAATTTTACATAAAAAATATTTTAACTGAACATAACAGAGAAGTTTGGTAAATTTGCTAGAGTTAGTATGTTTGAGTTTGCTAGAATTATAATGGAGGAATCTAGGGTTAGTGGAATTACACACCAATAACATTCACGGTACAACGGTTATCTGTTACACAAAAAGACCAAATAAGAATACACCCATACAGACCCCTATACCTACACATAAGGTATACGTTTGTTAATTTCAAAAAGTCTGCTTGTTTGCTTTATTAACATAAAATTATATTTCCCAGCAAACATCAATATGTTCGGGTATTTTTCTCACACCGACAAAAACAAAAAATATCTCTGTAGTATCATTACGGGGCCGAGGAAGCCGCCTAGCCAACTCATATGTGTATCCTACCTAACAATGGCCGGCGGAAGTAGCGTTATATTTTCTTGAATTTCTGTCGGCGTCGTTACAATAACAATTGTTATTTCCGAGACGGCTTCCGGTTTTTTTCATGTGTTTATTTTATTGTCCTTCTTCGTAATAATTGTTTATTTTATATAATGTGGGTTTAGATTGAGGAAATTGTTACAGTCGACAAATGCACCGAACCAAAAAGGTTTAACTCGATCGTGATTACCCTTAATTCCTACTTATATCGTTAATACGTAAGTGCATTTTGGTATGTTTATTTCATTTAATTTAAAATAGATGAATAGATTTCAACGAATTTTAACACAGCACTAAGTTAAATATCGGTTAGACAAAGATACCTTATCTCAGTTTCGTACAAGTTGAGACAAAAAAATATTAAGAAAATCTCTCAGAAATATTGGAAATAAACATTTAATTTTGCATATTTAATAAAACGCGCGTCACGAATGTCAATGTCATTCACAGACATAGACTATATTGAAAGAGCATCATTTGTTCGGAAACGTAATAACATTTTAATTTTTCCCATACAAACTGTACTGGCGGTACGAACTTCGCCGGGACAGATAGTGATAAATAAAAAGTTTATAATATAATATACCTGTTTATTTTTTCATCAAATCTTTTGAAGTTATACTTCTTTTGGCGCGATTGATGAGACTGAATTTTTACGATGCGCGCGCACACCTACAGATAAATGTGACAGTCGGAAGTTAGTTGCTACCGACAGACAGAAAAAAGCAACACCCTGAAGTTAGTTGCGAACCTTTTTATTTGGTATTTTTGAATTGTTACGCCAAAGAAGTACCTATAACTTCTTACGTGCGTACATGTGTACACACACTCTTTTTTTATGATAAGGGAAGGCAAACAGGCAGGCGGATTTCCTGATGGTAAGAAATTCACGCCGCCTAGAGACACCAAACGTGGTGATGGTGCGTTGCCAACCTAACGCCGGGATGTTAGGCCTCGAGTAATATTAAGTTTACCGGCTACCTTACCCTCCGAACCGGAACACGACAACGGCAAGCATTGGACGTTATGGCACAAGCATTCAAAGCGTTAGATTCATTTTGTGTAACTTGTCCAATGACATTTATTTTACAAAATATGCTCGGACTCGCGCCTCCAAATCGCCCCGGCGTGGCGCTCTTTTGGATTAGGTATTTATTTTTATAGTTAATATGTTTATAAATATTTACTTACAAATATTCAAGTTTCTACTTGTTTATTAAGATCGAGTAAAAAATCTTAAAATTACGTTTATTTTATGGGATATATTTACTTTATATTTGCCCCCTTTTATATTTACTTTATTGGTATTTAAATATTCTGTGAAAATTTGAAGCATCTACCTGTTACCGTTTTTTAATATTGAGCTAAAAAATACGAAAAAACACGTTTACTGTATGGAGACCCTTAGTATTTTATTTTTTCAATTTTTAGTATTTGTTGTTATAGCGGCAACGGAAATACATTATTTGTGAAAATTTCAGTTTTCTAGCTATTATGGTTTATGAGATACAGCCTGAAGACAGGCAGAGTTAGGCATAGCAACAGGGTTTCCGTTTTTACCCTTTGGGTACGGAACCCTAAAAAGAACCACTGGAATTAAAAGTTATCGAATAATGTGCATATTTTTTTCATCTTCTCAAAATAATTATAAAAAGAACCCCTATTAATTGTACCCCGTATTAAAATAACACAAGTAAGGCATTTTCACATAGTAGCTATAATAATGATGAAACCAAATACGCCGCTCGGCTGTAATAATCTCGCCTGGGCTTTATTTGGCGCGCTATGCACAGGTGCACGGAACAATTTGCCTATGCTAATGAGTGCCGGTGCAGTTACAGTATTGATTTATGAGTCCACTGTCGTGTGGCTATCGCTGACATGTGTATGCTGAATCATTCTGTTTGGGCTTTATTAACTAATAGACAACTTTTCGTCTATAATGTTACGACAAGACTGGGTCTATTCTTATCTAGTTTTGTCTTTTAATACCACCTTAAATAACACGACAGTAGCAAGTACTAACGTCATGGAAGCAAAACTCAGTACATTGATTTTTAGCCCATTTTGAACAATACTGTGTTGAATCCGACGTGAATGATGTTACATCTAACCAAATAGGTATTGAACGTTAATCAAAATAGTCCTTTTTATCTTTAGTTTCAAAGCCCTGACGATGCTGTAAAAAGTGAAACCGGTTGGCTAGAAAGTAACAGAAAGTGTTAAATAAAGTATACAGTGGATAAGTACAAGTGTTATCTCCAAAGAATGTGTATAACTATATTATTTACCGGAGGTCGCTCGGTGTTCAAAGTTTAAGAACTTTGAATACCGAGCGACCGTGTAGTTAGTTCCTTCACTAGTCTCTTTTAAGTTCTTTTTTTTTTAGGTTTTGCTTTTGCGATAGCATTTTGCCATTAGTCAAGTAGAAATGTGCATCAAATTTACCAAAATCTGGATTCCATTATAAACAGTCATAAGTCGTCAGTCATGGGTAAAGCGGTGGCCTCATTACTCAAGCTCATATAGTAAGAATTGGCGGCAACCAGGAAATACAGTATACGCTAATTTCTTCATGATTTTTTTTATGATATTGGAAGGCAAACAAGCAGATGGATT
>NJDC01000703.1:0-12526 GCA_002245475.1 Calephelis virginiensis | reverse complement strand
GGAATAGGTAAGGCGGTGGTACCAATCCGGGCGAGTCGCTGCTAAACTCTACCACCTAGTCAGATGTCACGTTGTTAGTGACGGTGAGCCTATGCTCGCCTTTTACGAGCAAGGAAAAGCAAGGAAGGTAGATGGTCTATTCTACAAGGGAGCCCGGACCAACACGGGGAAAATTTCATTTGTGCATTTTCACTGAACAAAATTGTACAAAATGCCACCAAAATTAACTAATTTCACTAAATATAAACTCGAAATTCAATAATTATGAAAAAAACTTCGAGCATATTTTCTTTGATAGCGCAAAACTCTCTTCTAAGCTTAAAATTAACTTTAGATAACTTTTTCACTCAGATTTAATATTAATTATGGCTTGTTCAAGTTTTCTCTTCGTGTATTAATAGAGGTACTTAAGTATTTTTTGTAAAAAAAATTACTATATATATACTAATAACAATTATTGTCGCGCTCAAAGATGCCAATCATTCACGTCAGTTATTAAGTAGGCAATTTTATATAAAATTGTACTTTAATGATAGTATAAGTAAGTATCTTCACACCTATTACCCCTGAGTAGGCAGAGGTACAAATAGGGCACCCATGACTAGCCGAAGATGCTAAACCGCATAATGTTATAATTGGCAAAACCTATCCTCAACCAGGCATCTCAATCAATGTTGTCTTCTTCATTTTAAATTTAAATAAACACATTTTCTCTTTGTTGCCCGAAGATTGAGCCTGGGATGTCATGAAATGCAGAATTAAATGTTAATAGACATCTCTGAGTGTGGCCGTAACTCTGTATGTACAACCAGTACCCGCTGTAACGTGGGAAATAATAAATATGTTATATAATGCTACTTGCTAACTGTACTCTATGTTGTCGGTACTTGGTGGAACTTTGCTACTCATACAAATTTAGGTACCAAATAGGTTTTACTATAGAAAACTCAAATTTATATTTGTAAATTAAAGCCACAGAAATGATGTAAAAATATTGGTTTTAAAATAAAATAATTAAACATCACAAAATATTACCTTGGTGTCAGGTATACTTTATATTAGGTATTTTTTATTTAAAGAAAATGAGGGCAATAATCGGTTGTTTAGTCTAATCTAATTTAAAACTATTTAACCGAGAAATAGAAAACTATATATCTACGATATCAAAATGATATGGCAGCGTCATGACGTTACGAAGGCAATGGTTCTATTTCTGGCGAGTTGACTCTCCTACCAAATGTCAGTAACGGTGGTAGTGACTAAACTAAGGCTCACCTCTAATAAGCTGCTTAGTTGGCTCTATGTTCTAAGAAGCTCAGGAGTTCAGGACAAAGAAAAAAAAATTATTTGCGGAATATGAGTGTTATAAAGATGTTACAAAATTGTTTAGGCCTCCCAACATATTCTGCCAACTTGTTGTGTGCAAATATTTTAATATGTATCTTCACGCCCATATCCCCGAAGAGGTAGACAGAGGTACAACCAAGGCACCCACGACTAGCCGAAGACACTAAGTCCCACAATGTGATAGGTGGCAAGCCTATCGCCAACCGGGCACATTTCCAATCCCGACCAACATTATTTTTTTAAATTAGAAAATTGGAAAAATCCAATTTTCTTTATGTTGTCCGACCCGGGATTCAAACCCAGGACCTCATGCAGTCAAGTCCAACACCCGGACCGCTAGACCACAGAGGTGACTATTTTAATATGTATTAATCAAATTAGTTATTTTAAATATTTACTTGCTATTTACACACTGTTTTTGAATTTATTACATGATTATTAATTAATAAAAATAATTTAAAAATATATAGTACAACATATGGAATTTATTCAATTAATTTATTATAATAATAGTAATTTAATAATAATAATTTAAATTAACAATTTAATTTAATAGATTCCATATCTACCGTAAACTACTACCGTTTCCAAACCTAGCCAGACAGGAGAAGAAATGGCGAAATAAACTCCTCGACAACCAACATTGAGCAATTAAATTTATCATATTAGAAATAATGTATTATTTATTCTTGTCTGCAAGAAAATCTTCGACACTGTGATATGTTTTCTCTAAAAGTAAACATACCTTTTTTTATCAAACAAACTCATGGTGAATATCAAATAAACTGACGGTGAACTCTGCAATAAACATATGTATGGTAATAGTAGTTGTTATCGTATTACATGCTTATTCCGTGTGTATGTAACGCAAATTGTATATCCTCACGTCACCTGAATTAACCATTGCAGGAAGTATCTTCACGCCCATATCCCGCAGAGGTAGGCAGAGGTACAACCAAGGCACCCACGACTAGCCGAAGACACTAAGTCCCACAATGTGATAGGTGGTAAGCCTATCGCCAACTGGGCACATTTCCAATCTCGACCAATATTTTTTTTTTTAATTATAAAATTGGAAAAATCCAATTAACTTTTTGATAAGACAATTTACAAAATATGAATGGGTGATAAAACGTTGAAAAATTATGATTTTGTGTATTTTCAAAGACAAATCATAAAATATGAAGTAAAAAATATTGCAACACAAAAAGTAAAAAAAAAACTAGAGCTATAAAGATCATATTTCATTCCTCTCCTATTCTCAGTTGTACTAAAACCTCAAACTTTAAAATAATCGGTCAAGCCGCTTCGAAAAATGATTTTGTACACAATTATTTATATATTGAATAGATATTTCACATTCATATATGTTTTTTTTTTGTAGAATTAGACGCTACTTAACGCTTTACTTACTTCATTATCTTTAAATGTACATAAACGAAGGTCATGTCAGTTATACTATTTATAACTCAAGAAAGGCTAGTATAGGCTAATATAATATTTTTTATCCCATTCGACTGCAAAGGCAATAAGGAAAAAGTTTCTTTTAATTTTCCTATACAAACTGGACGAGTGTAATGAAGTTAGCCGGAATAGCTAGTTTTTTTATAAAATGATTAAATTTTGAGAATAACTAGATTAATTCGACTACTTTTCTCTGTTGCTGGAGATAAGCTCGCCCATTGTACTGTATTATCTTTATGTTCATGTTTGTGATAACGTTTTGTGTACAATAAAGATATTATTATTATCATTTATTTTTAATGCCTCTTATTTTCTACGTCTATACATTTAATATATAAAAAAAATATTAAAAATATAAACATAAAAAACAGGTAAACAACATATTATTATTATTATTACTTTTTTCTATATACTCTTTTACTTAAATCATAAAGTGGGTTCTTATGAAAAGAAAAACTAAGAAAATGGCGAAGAAGAACGGCCTACTTCCTGTTGCTTCCTGTTACCAGCTATTCATTTAGGGCGGTACGAGAAGGCACAGAATTAGACTCGTTAATGTTCACACAAAAATGTGTCCTTCTCCGAAAGCGCTTCCATTCGAGGCCTTCTAGCCCTAAGCTAAACTCTCGCTAATTCACCAATTGAAACTGTAAATAAGATATTACTTCAAGTTATTCATGTGTTTTGATAATATTTAGCTTTCGTTTAAAAACCACTTCTTACTAATTTTAAATTCAAAATAGGTACAAAGGATGTTATAGGTACATTGCCAACCTGACGCTGAGATAAAGTTTAATCTGCTCCTCAAAATTGTGGTGCGTTAATTGCGAATACTGACGTATGGTCTAAGATAGGTAAGGTGATGTCACCAATTAGTCACACTCACAGTGTTAGTAACACAGTATTAATGTTAGTATTTTGCCCCGTGTTGATCAGGGTCCGCTGAGTAAAATAGACCATCTGGCTCACATCTAGGTAGCTTGTATGTTAAGAACACACGTTAAAATATATGAAGAATATAATTGACCGCCTCGTTGGTCGAGTGGCTAGCGTACACCGACCAACTGCGAGGCTTGGGTTAAAACCCCGACGGGGGCAGGCATTTGTGTGATGAACATTTAGATGTCTGCATTTCCGGGTCTGGGTGTTTATTAAATTTATTCTGGTATCTATTTAAGTATTTCTATGTATTACAATCGTTGACTAACACCCATATCACAAGCATATAATTGCTTTCTTTGGGGATAGATTTAATTCGTGTAACTTGTCCATGGATATTAATTTATTAATTTATTTATTTAGTAAAAAAAAGTAAAAAAATAATAATTTATTTATTGAAATTACCAACTAGATCTCATGGATATTTATTTATTAATTATGTTCAAAAACTCGCGTGAGTTTCGCCTCACCTTCCGCCTATTCTTGCCACCGTGATGACTTTGTTATTATCCGGTTCGGAAGGTAGGATAGACGGTAGGCTTGTCTAACATCACGGCCATAGGGTATATTTTTAAAGTGACACCCGGATTGGTACCACCGCCTTACTTATTCCTGCCGCCATAACGTCATGACGTGTTCCGGTTCGGAGGGTAAGGTAGCCGGTAAAGTTTCTTTTGCTCGAGGCCTAGCATCCAGGTCTCAGGTTGGCAACGTACCATTACCATCTTTGGTGTCTCTCTGTTACATCTATGGTATTTATAGGCCACGCTTGCCTATTACCACCAGCAGAGCCGTGTGACTGTTGGTCCTCTCACATAAAGAACATAAACCTTTAAATAACCTGCAACCTAAATTCTGAGAGAGATTTAATATCGTCTGTTGGACAACCCAACTTTATTGCAACTGACTATTTCCTACCATTAGAAAATCTATTTGTCGTCCAACAGTAAGATACATTTTTATTAATTACGTCTTAATGGACTTCTGTGCGTGTCGGCAAAGCATCAGTTTCCAAGCAGAACTTAAGCAATACTTTTGAGTTTCGTCTTCTGCGATAGCCTTTTGTACCCTTGCGGGGCCTGAATAGTTGAATAGAAAACCAAATAGTTCATCAATATCATTTCCTTGGTCCTGATATATTGGCTCAGGTTAACTATAGCGCATCATCAGGATAAAAACATTTATTGCTACTACAGCTCCCCACACTTTAGCAACAGTAACTGTTGCAGTGTCAGATTGGTAGGAGAACAAACAGTTATGTATCAGCACGAGGTCACGTAGAGCAAGCGGGTATACATCAGCACGAGTCCGATCCACCACCGATATACTGGAATTTTTGGTAGAGAAGCCAAGACATCAACAGGACAACCAACTGTTCCTAGCAATCAATAGGCTTACATTCCATCACATGAATCTGGTAGTCATCAGGTCAGTAAAGTAGGTAACTACATTAATATACACACGTTGTTTTTGTAGTTAACACTTGTACTTATCCACAATATACATATACATTGCATATCCACAATCCATATCTACAATATGCATAGTATATTGTGGATAAGTACAAGTTTTAACTACAAAAAACGTGTGTATACAATGGAATTAAGGTGAACATCTTTTTGAATAATGCAAAAAAATAGGCTAGTTAAGCGAATCTTTCAGTGCAAAAACCTCTGGTTTCATTAAAATTCTATTACTTTTTAAAAATGTATTATTCATCATATTTATTAATGTTCGGGCTTTGGCAACAATACATCGGGTTTTACACGACGCTTACTCATACTATAAAAAATATACATGCCGTTTAGACGACTAAACAAATGAAAATTAATTTTTGAATCATCGTAAAATTACCTACAATTAATACGAATTATATATGTTTTTTAATGGTTTTAAGCAATACTTTTAGAAAGAACTTTAAGTTATTTGTAATCTTCAACAAATTTCCAAAAGAGAAAGGTTCTTTACTCAGCTATGTGTTTTTGTGTATAGGTAGGTAGGCTTTTGAAAATTTTAAATAACCAACTAGTTTTGATTACTCTAGTTTAGTTTGAAAGAAGATTCTTTTTCTGTAATAAAAACAATGACATAGCAAGTTGTTTTTGATTACACTTAATAATACGTGGTATTTTTGTTTACTTGACTGCATAATATTGCAGTTGAAGTCAGCGTTACACAGTATTACAAAGCAAAAAAATAGAATGTACGTCTACCCGTGTACAGGTTACAGACATCGAAGATCGTAATGTTGCGTAGACTCTAATTGTATTACTTTTTATATTTTAATCCGGGATAAAGCTTACATATTTTCCTGTGACAAAACAACGAAAAAGTATATTACTCTGAAGATGGTAAGTGACGAACATGACCTATAAAACATCGGAGATGTTGTCGGTCCATTGCTATCCAGTGGCCAGGATGCTAGGCCTGATGTGCAAATCTAGCCGGTTCCCACAGGAACACATCAGTGCCAAACATTTTTACTATGGCGACAAGAATGGACGAGCCAATAGATTATGATTAAGATTAGAATTGAAATTGCTGCATAGCACCCCACTACTGGTAGCCTTGTTGGTGATTTTATATATTTTATAATGTGCTCCTTACGAACTGCCTGGCAGAAATATTAGATAGTCTATTCTACTCAGTAAACCCGGACACTGAAACTTACTAACATTGTGTCACTAACATTGGGACTGTGACTGGGTGGCAGTATTTTGAGACTATTGGCCTAATTGGTAAGATGACGTCACCACCATCATCTATCCTAGACTACAAGTCAGTGTTCGCAATTAACGGAATGCGATTTAAAGGATAGGTTAGACTTAATCTTAGCGTAAGGTCGTAAACTCCTGCACGCAGACAGATAGACGGTCTATTTGACACACTATTCCCGGACTAACATGGTAGTGGCTAATTGGCTGTTTTATTCTCCAAATCTCTGTGGTCTAGCGGTTCAGTTGTCCGACTTTAATGCATGAGGTCCCGGATTCGATTTCCGAGTCGGGCAACAAAAACAAAATTAGGTTTTTCCAATTTTCTAATGAAAAAAATTGGATATGTGCCCGGTTGGCGATAGGCTTGCCACCTATCACATTGTGGGATTTAGTGTCTTCGGCTAGGCGTAGGTGCCCTAGTTGTGCCTCTGCCTACCTCTCTGGTAGTAATATGAGCGTAAAGATACTTATATTTTTTTAAAGAACACGACTTTGGCAAGCATTGAGTTTTGGCGAATAAAATTAAATATAGAAAAAATATTTTTATTTAAAATTGTATTTTTTTTTTAATTTATTTTAATCTGTTTTAAAAAAAATTAACTGGGTTTGCCAGTGACTTAATTAATTAGAAAAGAACCGCTATATCTACTAATTGTTTTAAGAAATCGTCACAGACCGTTTTATCACACACAAGCATACGCTCTGACGGAAGTCGTTTCACACTAATATTGTTTAAGATAATCCCGTCTCAAGCATTCAAGTCAACTCATTCATAAGACAAATCTACTGGCAACTAAAATTCATGGTTGACCTTTCCGACATCTGTACACACAAAACTAGCCCATATTCTACTTAGTTTAAATGCTAGAATAAGCTAGAATAATATGCTTCAAATTTATTGTAATAGCGCGATGGTACAATTCTACTAAACTACTTTGGACTGAAAACCTAATAGAATTAACATAGAAATTGAGTCGGTTCTTTTAGTGTGTCCCATCATCCCTTAATCCATTTGCACTGGTCATATACTTCACGGTGGCTTCTGTTATAGTTTTACGGATGTAGACTTTGATAATCGCATAGAGATATTCAAAACTTACATCAAAATTTGAAAACCTTAAGTTTTACAGAATTGCGTTTTTTTTAACTTAATTTTTTTTAGGTTTCGTTTTTATTTTACTTTGTTCAAAATACCCGATTTAAATAAACCGATATTTTAACCGATTCTAAAATTGAAAATATTCTTAATTTGACTGAATGTTTGTTACGCGACGCAAAAGTAACCGATATTAAGGTTTCTTTTCTAAAAATATACATTATAATAATTCAGAGGTGGTTCCATTTAAGTTTCATCATGATACGACTACTGAAGTTTACTTAAAAATGAAAAAAATATACTTTCCCCGTGTTGGTCCGGGCTCTTTTGCAGAATAGACTATCTGGTCTGGCATAGGCTTACCGTCACTGACAGCGTGACATCCTACTAAGTGGTAGAGTTTCGCAGCGACTTACCGGGATTGGTACCACCTATTCGTATTCCTGCCGCCATAACGTCCAACGCTTGCCGTTGACGTGTTCCGGTTCGGAGGGTAAGGTAGGCATACTTTTGCTCGATGCCTAACATCCTGGCCTCAGGTTGGCAACGCACCATAACCACCTTTGGTGTCTGTAGGCAGTATGAATTTCTTACCATCAGAAAATCCGTCTGCTTGTTTGCTTTCCATTATCATAAAAATGTAAGTATGCGTTATTAAATGTAACGTAAAAACTACTACCTAGTAGGGTGTTGATAAAATACGTGTGGAAATATTTTGGAACCATCTGTTATCTTCTGAAAATTATCAAATCGTTACGGAGTACCACTTCTGTTATGAAATACCTATACTAGTTTTATATAGATTATGAAATACTTAGTTGGAGCCCCTTTTTGCAGTTTTACTGCGCTTGATTGTGTACAATACCTAAAATTGAATGTAACTAGTGTTTATACTAAAACTAGTGTTAAGCTAGTGTTTAAGTATGATCTTTTTTGGTTTATTATGATTGAAATGAAAACATCAACATTTTACCAATTTTATTTAAACACTTACATTGACATTTATACATGACAAACTGTTAAACGCGGCGTTGCCCGCGTGGTTAATGGTCCCACAGGAACGTTTTATCTTTATAAAAACTATCTTATGTGTTAATCCTACCCTCTATGTGTGTGCAAAATTTCATAAATATCGGTTTCGCAGTTTTTGCGTAAAGGAGTAACAAACAAACAAACTAATCTCCAAACTTTCGCATTCGTAATATTATTAATAGGATGTATCATATCTAGTCCACTCCATGGTATGACAAAATGTTGCTATTGTTTATTTGTTCGTTTTTAGTCACAATAAAGTGTTGTTTGGGTATACTTATTACGTGTGGAGACAGATAGGAGGAGGACTAGCTTTAGCTTTTATTTAAACTACTAGCTGATTCGGCAGTCGGTGCCGTACCGTATAGTATATCGCGTAAAGGTATAAAATAACTATACTACCTATTTACACGCATATCAAAACACATATTACAGGAAAGAAAAAATGTATTCACGTCCATATCCCCGAAGAGGTAGACAGAGGCACAAGCAGGGCAATCACGACTAGCCAAAGACACTGAGTGATAGGTGGCAAGGCATCCATATCCCAATCGTGATAACACATTTCCTTTTTTTTGTTGACCAACCTGGGAATCGAATCTTTGTTCTCATGAAGTCCAACACCGTACCGCGAGCCATACGGCTTACATTGGAGGCGATAAAGGAAAAGGTCAAACAATCACACTTTTGCATTTATAACATTGCGGACTGCGCGGAACGAACTCCTCCGAAACGGCTTGTCTAACTTTATTGAAATTTTAAACAATATTTAGTATGTATAAGAATACAGATTGTAAAGAACATTTTATACCGCTAGGTGCTATTTGTAGATAAAAGTTTGGGTCAGCTACTTTATAATATGTAGATTACTCTTAGATTACGCCACGGTTGGTATCTCCGTACATTTAACTGAGATAAAACGTCACCGTCTACTAACTTCGTCCATAAAGCACTCCCATATCTGAAGATACATCCGCACCAGACTACGTTTACGTTTTAAAAGGTAAAAGAAAAATACTAAATAATAAAGCAAACAGATGCAAAAGTTCGCCGCATTTACATACAAATGAACTTCGATGGTGTATTTGCGTCGACGGATAGATGTGGATTTATGTTGGAATATATAACTTAAACCGTTGGTGTAAAGTCTAAATTTCAAGTTCCCAAATCTGATTGTATCGTTCACGATATAGATAAAAAGTCGGTAAGCGTAAACTATCAGAGCGATGGTGGTCCCGGAGGATATTTTTGGGTTATAAAATTGATCATTAAGTTAGTCAATTTGACTTCTTGAGGTCCCAGGTTCGATTCCCTGTTCGGGCAACAAAATCATATAAAAATGTGATTTTTCAATTTTCTAATAAAAATAACGTTTCCGAGATTGGATATGAGCCCGGTTAGCGATAGGCTTATCACATGTGTAATGTTGTAGGAGTTAGTATTTTCGGCTAGTCGTGGGCACCCACTGGCGCTGGGCCTCTGCCTCATTCTTGGTTATATGCGTGAAGATACTTCTATTTCTTCTTCTTTAGTCAAGTTGTGATAGCGATGTAATATTCTCAACGCCCGTTAGTGAAATGAAATAGTAATTTAGACTACCAGGTCTATTCTTCTAGTATAGACAGACAAAGTTCTTACGCTCTTTTAAAAACTAGTCAGTCGTATTGATATTGTCGTGTAATTTTTTTAGACGGTAGGGCAGTCAGTAAGCGCACGGAAGAGGTTTAATAAGAGCCTTCGGTTGGCAATGCAGGAATTATATTTTAGTTTTTCGATTATTACCATCTTCGCGGGGAATACGTCTTCTACTTTTTTAATATACTATAAAGATGACATGTACTTAAAAAACTTTATATTTATTTAGAAACACTTGTACTTTCCACAATATATTATATCATTTTTTATTTTTATGGTTAGTCCTAATGATGCTTGTATAGCGAAACTGATTGGCTAAACCATAAAAATAAAAAATAATAAAATATATTGTGGAAAGTACAAGTGTTTCTAAATAAATTGTATCAAGAATGGAATTCCACCAAGCACCGACGATAAGAAGTATAGAAACTACTTAAAAACACCACCTTTAAAGAAAAGAAAGATATCGAAAAACCCAAAAACAACTAGACAAATAAAATAAATGGAAAATTTGTTTGTTTTTTCGTGCCAATGACCTAAAAAGAAAGCTTGTTTCATCTACAAGAGCCTTCTTCTTAAACAAAAAAAGATACTATGAAAACAATAACAAAAATGTGGTAATATGTCTGCTTGTTTCTGAAACAAACAATTACGGCAATTTCATAAAAAAATTGCTGCATACATTACCAGTTCAGGACATAAATATTAGGTATATGCCTCATCAACAATGCCAAAAACCGTTTGCTAACATAGACATATATATTACTTCCCTTTGAAATCATTGTTTGCTAAGCAATGTTTTGACGGAAGCCGAACACGACGGGTAGTAACGAGTGTTGGTCCGGACTCCTTTGTAGAATAGACCATCTGCCTTCCTTGCCAGGCAGCTCGTAAAAGGCGAGCATAGGCTCACCGTCACTAACACCGTGACATCTGACTAGGTGGTAGAGTTTAGCAGCGACTCGTCCGGATTGGTACCACAGCCTTACCTATTCCTGTCGCCATAACGTCATGACGTGTTCCGGTTCGGAGGGTAAGGTAGTCGGTAAACTTGCTTTTGCTCGAGGCCTAACATCCGGACCTCAGGTTGGCAACGCACCATTACCACCTTTGGTGTCTCTAGGCGGCGTGAATTTCTTAACATCAGAAAATCCGTCTGCTGGTTTGCCTTCCAATATCATAAAAAAAAATATATTTGTACAACCCTAAAAATAATTTGTTGCCCGAATGTTAAGTTTTGCGATTACAAAACTATAACATGTTTATCTCATTCATACTGGTTTTCAAGCATAAACACAAAAACTACCTTATTTTCAAAAACTAATTTCTGCTTATCGATATTTCTCCTTTTTTATATCTAAAATATAAAACTCTCGTGTCACAGTTTTCGTTGCCATACTCCTCCGAAACCGCTTGACCGATTTTGATGAATTTTTTTGTGCTTATCCGTTATCTATGAGAATCGGCCAACATCTATTTTTCATCCCCCTAAATGTTAAGGGTGGTCCACCCCTAAATTTTTTTTGCAATTTTCAGACAACATTTTTTGTTTTTATTTTTTTATGATACAGCATATAAAAGTACATACAAACCTAAATTTTCACCCTTCTATCACCAACCTCTATTTTTTAATAGTCATTTTTTTATCCCGGGTCGATAACTGATCAATCGTCATTTAATTAGTTATACGGCAAAACGACGTTTGCCGGGTCAGCTAGTTAGAATAGAAAAATATACTTGCAGCGAAATGGCTAGCATCGCGCCGCTTCTGGCTTATAAAACGCAGCGGCTGCGGAGCCGCGAGTAATTATAATGATTCTTAGGTCCGATATTCGAAAAATGTCCGAGTTGCCAATTTGGGGTTTCAACCAATTAAGAGGCGCATAAGGGAGCCTGCTTCTTATATATGCACTTTGCATAAAATAAAAGAACTGTGAAAAAAAATAGCTGAAAAGTAAATAACCACAATTTAGTATACGAGTAATTTATGTATTCAAAAGATAGAAAAAATTTACATGGTAAAGGGAAAGATAAATTGTTTTACTCCGAATAAGTAACTACTCCGAGTAAGCCGTGGGCAAAAGCTAGTTGAAACTAATTTAATTGTATTAATAATACCGTAATTATATATAACAATGATATTATACACTTCTTATATAATACACATATTTATAAAATTTTGAATTTATAAAGAGTCATTCGTACAGGTATGTACGAAATGCAGGTAGGTACTGCATACGTTATATATAGAACTCGCAAAACTTATAACCTAAAACAATCGGAAAAATTGAGTCCA
>NJDC01000702.1:397040-413313 GCA_002245475.1 Calephelis virginiensis | reverse complement strand
ATAATTATTAAGATGGATTGGGCTGTTACCTACAACGCCAGCACCAAGGGCTGTCTCCCAGGAGACCGTACCTCGACTTGGTGCTGCGTTCTGGTTACTGGGTGGACTTGATGGAAGAGTATTTGTGGCTCGTCGCTCGGCATTAGGCGCCGGGCGCAAGAGAGGTCTTCGTCGCCGAGACCGGCGGCGACGTTGTAGTGTTATGTTAATGTGATGTGAGTTTGACGTGTTCCGGTTTGGAGTTGGGAGAATAGCATTTGCTGCGGCTATTGGGTCCGGAGGATACGATAACACGTGGCGAGGTCTTCTATGATTGGAGGGAGCGTTCGCGACCGGTGTGTAGTCACACGCGGATGCTATCACCGGATTCGGGTGGGCAGCCGTTTTTTCAAAGTAGCGTTCCGATAGATAGTTTGTTGAATTTTCCCAGGGGATCGCTCTTCCGAACAGTTTTGATGGTGCCCGGGCTACGCCTGGGACTTAATCGTTCGGGTGTGAGACCTCGATAAAGTACACTGCTGCACTTTTATCGGGGTTCACTTCTATACGCCACTTCCTGAACCAGTCGCCCAGGAGAGTGGTCGCGTTTCTAAAATTGCAGACTATTTGTTTACCGCGACGGAGGGTTGAATATAGAGCCATGTCGTCCGCGAAGAGTGCTACGTGGATGCGCGGCGGTCGGGGTTCGTCGTTCGTGTAGAGGGTGTATAGTATAGGTGAGAGCACCGAGCCCTGCGGCACTCCTGCCTCTAGGGACCTAGTGTTAGAGAGTGTACCTTCTACACGAAATCTGAATTTGCGATCCGACAAGTAGTCTCGTACGATGAGAACTAGTCTGTCTGGTACGCCCATTTCTTAGAGCTTGTAGATGAGTGCACTTGATTTGTGCATGAATGGGCTGCCCGGAAACCAAATTGCTCATCCATTAACAAATGTTTCTCGGCTACGACCGGGATAAGGCGGGCGAGGATAAGACGCTCGTATATTTTGCCGAGTGAACTAATAAGACTGATCGGACGGTAACTACTCGCGACATTCCGGGGTTTGCCCGGTTTATGTATTCCGATGACGGTGGCTTCTTTCCACTCGTCAGGAAAAGCACTGCCTGCTAGTAATACATTGAAGATGTTTACTAGTAGGTATATGAGTGCGGTAGGAAAATATTTAATTATCCTGCTTGAAATACCGTCAGGGCCTTTCTATTGTGAAGATCTTTGATTATATCTTTCATTTCCTTGTGGTCGGTGGAGGGTTAATATCTTATAATGACAGTCTTCGATTAGTACTACTGTTTAACTTTTTTAGTAGCAATAACGTTAGTGATTGGCGTTGTGGTGTTCCTATTTGATGGGTAAGTAGCTAGAATTATTACACACACAAAGTCTGCTATTTATAGATTTCACCTTATAAATAACAAATTCTTTTGTTTAACCTCGACTTCGTCAACGAAGAATTCATGAACTGGTGTATATAATATTAAAATTTAAAGTATATCCTATAATAATGGATTTTTCCGTCATTTGTAAACTGATTTAAAAAAAACCTTTTTGTTTGAAGAGCGTATTTTTGAAGTGGTCGTCTCCTTACCACCAAGTCTGGAACTGATGATGAAATCCCAGGGAAAACAAGGAAACTACTTCTTTTTGGTGTACATAGATAACCTTCAAATTGAAATTCGATTTTTTGCAGTTTTACCACACTGAAGTTATTGACAAACTGTACCGACGTTTTAATTAATTTAAACGGGTTTTGTTTTATGACCATCATTTTGTAATTTTTGAAGAAAAGAATTTTAGTTTCCTTTAGCAAAAAAGATAGCGATCTAAGTATCCATAGCAGCGGATAGAAACTCGTTTTAAATAAACATTAGCGTGGAATATATTCACATATTATACGCTTACACAATATATTGAAATGTAGTTGGCAACGCAAACAAAGCAACTATCTTGCAGCCCGGCTGAACATATTTGGCAAAAGCAGCCGGCAGTGGGACCGACACCATTACGCCCTTTGTTCCGCCATTATGGTATTTACTCAAATGTTTTGTAATCTTAATTGTAGAGCAAAGTAATTAGAGGATTGTGCAGTAATTAAAATTTCAAATTCAGTAAAACTCGTGGATAATGTCTAAATCAATAAAACTGTTAATAAAAGTAACTACGTTAATGAAAACCGACTTCAAAAATAAAAAGTAATAAAGATTTAATATTAATTATATACTACCTATTATTTATATATGCTAATTATTGATAGGTTTGAAAAATATACATAAATAATTTATTTTATTTTTAAGTATATTTTTATACAATTACATATAATTAAGCTTTATTAAAAAAATAGATCATGTCTTTACTTAGGTCTTTAATGATATGCATATCAAACTTCATCAAAATCGTTCTAATAGTTTTGCCGTAAAAGCGAAACTGATAGGCTATGGCATTTACATTTTACAATAAAAATTATTAAATGCGTCTTTTTGTTCGTATTGCTATAGCAAAAAATAGTGTGTGTATTAGTGTGTACACGTAAGTAGTAACACTCTCTATGCCGCCATTTTTCTTGTAACGAAACGTAAAAAAAAACACTTAAAAAAATTATGTGAACGCATTAAAGCTAAATCTTCAAACTAACTCACAGCTTGTGTTAGATTTATTTAATAATTATATTGTTAATTTTTTTTTATTAATTCATTGATTAATTAAGCTAAATCTTCAAACTAACTCACACTCGATATTACGCCAATCGGCATTAAAAAATCACGAAGAACACATTATGAAATTCGGCGATAGCATACTTTGTTTTTTTGAGGAGCGTAACTAGATGTTAACGAAAGTAACAGAGAAATATTACGGCAAATTTCTCTCACACATCGATAAAAAAGTTTCACATCGTCAAAACTTTTATTGCAGAAGTAAAACCACATGGTCATCCTAGTGATCCACCATAAACAGCTCCTATACAAACTTATCGATTCCGGAACGCTTCACTTCCTGCCTGTCATTGCTGTCCTTGCCGGATGCTGTCTGCTACACCTAGCACTATATCGTTACTTACAATGCCGCTCTACTATGAAGTCAGCTCAGTTAGAACGTTAGAACTTTTCAATGTACGGCAACACTATTATTACTAACGTACGTGTGTTGCATAGTGGAAGTTCAGTAACCCGTAGGAAGTGTGACAGTGTGTCAATATACAGCGCACGCCATGTATATAAAGCCTGATACATTGACGTTGATAAACGAGCAATGTGAATGTAACATGCGAAGGAGACGTGGGGTGCCACCCACCGGGCGATTCCGTGTAATAGGAGTTCGACGTTTTCGACAAGATGACCAAGTTTCGGTTTAAGCACTTTTGTTGTTGGTAACAAAGACTTACTTATCTATAACTTTTTGTAAGAGACTTGAATTTAATCCCGCTTCTTATAAAAGTTTTACTTCACATTTTTGTTACTTTTTATCATCGGCACTTAGTGGAACACCATTGTATACGTAGGTAATAAAATAAAAAAAATCTAACCCCCGCAGATAACAATATTTTTTTTATTTTGGTAGTTTTATTTTACACTTTATTGTACACGTAATATAAAATTGACAGTGAGAAAATACAAATATAAATATTGTACAAAAGGCGAGCTTATCTCTTACAAGGGATATCTTACAGCTAACCTAAGATAGAGAAAAACGATACAAAATAAAAAGCGATACCTATCGCTACTTACTTACTGTCTACCTAGACAATGTACACGCTTAAGATTAAAGAGATAAAAAAAATAAAAAAAACTTAAATAAAAATTTAAACTATTCTACATAAATACTTACTTAATACTAATATAAATAATAAAAAAGGTATAAAAAAACTAATATAAATGATACACCTACTAATAGTTAAATCCTAACAATAAGTGCTACCATTATGGACTGGAGGAGTAAAACAGTTTATACTTATACTTTATAGTAGTTATACTTTTTTCACAACGCAACCACAGTAAAAAATATGAAACAGTATGGAAATTAAGCCTAATTGAGAAAATTCTTATCTACCTTGAAACTATAGATTTGTCATATTGTTATTTTTTTATTTTACCATTAATTTATGTGAGAGGTCAGCAAACAAGTACACAGATCTCCTGATGGTAGTAGATAAGAGACAATCGTTGCCTACATACACTATAGATGTACAGGTGCGTCGCAGTCCTGTGCATAATGTTGTGCAATTCTACCGGCTACCCTACCCAGTGACCAGTGGTATACGTTGCTGTAGTGACCAGGTAAACGAACTACTTAGTTATTGCAATTACGTAATTACCGCGAAAACTACTTGAAAACCTTGCTGGTTTTGTTAGTTTCTAGGTAGTTTCCATACTGTTTGATATTTGTTCTATGTCGCAATGGAGCGATGTTAAGGTATCATTTTTGTGCGTGGTGATAGTTTGGGGGCTCGACGTAGGCTACTTTTTATCCCGATGTTTAAATGAATTCACGTAGGAGACCAAAATATGTAACTTCAGTGCGCGGAAATAAAAGAATAGAAACAAAGTTAGTGATAAACTATCACCTTCAGACAAGGCTTGGAACCGAAACCAAAAGTACAGGTTCGGTACCGGTACCTACTTAGCGGTTTTTGTTATTTTAATACCTGGATACCGCTTCCAAAGTAAGGTACCTGTACTCTGTATACTGGTACCATTCTAACAGCGATACCTAGCAAATACTTCTATTTATACCGGTAAATACCTGTATCTAATAAAAGTATTATTTCTTTGCCTATATCCTTTTTTAGGTATTTGTATCTTTTAAATCGGTTAAGTAGAACAGAGATTTCTTTGATTGAAAAAAAAAACAATTTTGGTAATATATTTTCTATTACCGGTAACATTTAGCCAGTACAGGTAAAACCCTTGAACCAATAGTACCTGTAATAAATGTGGTACCAGTACTAATAGTACAGACAACGCCTTTGGTATCTGTATTGATCCAAGGCCATTACTAGCGGTTGCTTTCGGTCATTTTTCTATAACCTTGTTATCACCAGAGTAATGCTCCGTATGAGCCAAAGTTCAAGAGAATCGATTTCTTCCCACTCTCGTGAAAGCGGAACAAACAAACTGACTTTCCCAGTTATTATTTTACTAGTATGGAATCAGTCTGTATTATTTTCCGCTATCTATGTTTTATCATCGCGGTATATTTTTTTATGACGTGTTGCTGATCTCAGTTTTCTAAACTTCACTGTGTAGGCGAGCAAATTGCTTAGCCCGAGACAACATTACGAATATGGGTAATTACCTACATCGCCAGATCCAAAGGCTGTCTTCCAGGAAACCGAACTTCTACTTGGTGCTGCGTTCTGATTTCTGGGTGGGTCGTTTGGAGCGGTTGTGACACTTTACGTTAGACGGGTAGAAAATAGATCTTTGTCTCCGAGGCCGGTGTCCATTGTGCAGTGTGATTTACCATAATACCTGTTTAGAATAGACCATCTGCCCATGCACCTGACAGCTTGTTAGAGGCAAGCATACGTAAAATACGTCATTACTAACAAGACTACTAGTAGTAGAGTGTTGTGGAGTAGCTTGAGTAGTTCATCGCCTTTCCTATTTCACCGCCTTAATGATAGTGTCATATTTCGGTCTCAGAGAGTAGGATAGGCAGATATACACATTTGACCTCCTTGTTGGCCAAGGGGTTAGCGTACAAACCTTATTCCACTGACCAACCTCGAAGCTCGGGTTCGATTTCCGATAGCGAGAGGTATTCACATGATAAAAATAAGTCTGTATTTTCGGGTCTTTGTTCTTTTATCATATTGGAAGGCAACCAACCAAACGGATTTCCAGATGGTAAGAAATTCCCGCCGCTTAGAGACACCAAAGGTGGTAATGGTGAGTTGCCAACCTGCGGCCGGGATGTTAGGCCTCGAGCAAAAGTAAGTTTACCGGTTACCTTACCCTCCAAACCGGATCACGTCTGGCAGTGTTTATTAATTTTATACTGGTGTTTATTTCTTTCTATGTATGTACACCCGTAACACCAGCACGCAATTTGCTTACCTACATTAGATCAATGTGGTTTGTCCAGACATATTTATTTACGCACCGCACGCAGAAAAAAATTTTGAAATCTCACCAGTAGTTTCGGAGCCTATTCATTTCAAACAAACAAACAAAAAATCAAACCTTTCCTCTTTATAATATTAGTATAGATATCTCTATAGGTAGAGACGTGATTATTCGCTATCATAACATAAAACAACATACCTCTATTATACTAGAAACTATATATACGAATAGTAATGTTTATCAGTCGGATATCCTGGTATTTATTCAGCGAACAGAGGACGTACTTCCAACAATGGCGTCAGGAAGCCTGTTACTCACAAACTGTACCAATTAGACAATGAGATCACTAATTCATACGTTAATTAGTTGCCAGTTATTAGCCGGCTCTTATCTTTACGTGTTGTGGTACAAGGACATAATGACTTTGTTTCTTTTTAACCAACTCTAAAAAGAAGGTTATGGATTGTAATATAAATTTTTTTTTGTATATTCGTTAAGGGATTACTCAGGCAATGGATCAATCTTTTTTTGGAAGGAAAAAACCCGGCCAAATGCGAGTCGGACTCTGGAAGGGTTCCGTTCTATCATCTATCTATTTAAAATTACGTTTGTTGTATGGGAGCCGTTTCATATTTTTTTATTACTATTTAATTATTTATTTTGAAATATAATACTAAACATATTTTCAAGGTTTAC
Organism: Calephelis virginiensis; assembly: GCA_002245475.1. Taxonomy (NCBI): domain Eukaryota; kingdom Metazoa; phylum Arthropoda; class Insecta; order Lepidoptera; family Riodinidae; genus Calephelis; species Calephelis virginiensis. Next base: position 406,556 of record NJDC01000702.1, on the reverse strand, counting down.
AAGTAAATACGAAAAAAACATGTTTATTGTATTGTATTAAACTTTATACATTTTTTAATTTTTAATTTTTTTCTTATAGAGGCAACTGAAATACATCATTTGTAAAATTTCAACTTTCTACCTATCACGGTTTATGAGATACAGCCAGGAGACTGACAGACAGACAGCAAAGGTTTAGTAATAGGGTCCGTTTTTACCCTTTGGGTATGGAAACCAAAAAGGAATGATTAAAGTAGGGTTTTACAGGTTTAATTGTCATAAACTATAGGTAGGCAGAGATATGTGTAATATCAAAATGTATATTTGTGCTCGTTTTTATCCATATTTCTAGAGTTAATTAACATCCTTTTTAACTTATTGTAACAAGAGGAGGTTGTCAGTTCGATTGTATGTTTTTTCTTTACTTTTTTGTATGTTCTTTACGCGTTTACTCGCTCAATACTAACTCTGATTCTGGTTAACAATTAATTATATAATGATCTGACCAATGATTTTTTAGTTGTACTTCATAATGTATTTATTAATAATAATTGATTCTACATTGATATATTTCAATTATTTAATCAAATTATAATAAAATGATGTAAGTAATGAAATAATATTCCTAGTATCTTCACGCCCATATCCCCGAAGAGGTAGGCAGAGGTACAACCAAGGCACCCACGACTAGCCGAAGACACTTAGTCCTACAATGTGATATGTGGCAAGCCTATCGCCAACCGGGCACATTTCCCATCTCGACCAACATTTTTTTTTGTTGGCCGACCCGGGATTCGAACCAGGGACCTCATGCAGTCAAGTCCAACACCCGGACCGCTAGACCACAGAGGCGATATATTATATTATCATAGTAAATTTTTTTATTCTGTTTTGTTTCGTATTAGGAATTATTTTTAATCATTAACTTCTTATAAATTGTTGAACTTCTACGAGTATTAATATTTTCTGTAATTATTATTCAAATCAGCAAAAGTGTAAATGTATAAGAAAAATAGGAGTAAATAATACGGATTAGATTATATTATTCATTTTTATTTATTACATTATTAGCTTAGTTATTTACGATATGAGTTATTTATTATTTACTTATAATATTGTTGTAAAATTTGCATACCAGTTGCACTGGTGAAGTAGGTGAAAATGTAAAAGAAATAACCTAAGATCTTTAATGTACACCACTTTAAAGCAAATAAATAAACTAAGACTTATAATGCATACGTACATTTTCGTCTAGTGGAATATTGATGACATTTATGTGGGACCATCTTGAAACCATGACCCATTTTTTCAAATAGATATCACGACTTGTAACGAAATAAAAGGAGTCGCTCTTTGTAGTTTAACTGAACTATAAGTGGGTTTATTATATATAGAGTGGATATGTTGCTGTTATTAAGATGAAATGTATGACGCTTAAACACAAAAAAACTTCAGGGTGCGTAGCTAAATTTAAGATTTAAAGATTCCTGCATATTTTTTAACGAATTATTTGTTTATTTAACATTTAAACCCGAACATTACAATAGAGAGCACTGACACTGAGGTGTCAGAAATCGCTGGCATTGTCCTTTTTTTGATAAAATTAAAACTGTCCGCACGATTTAATCTTTGAAAATGTTTAGTTGAATGTGAAAAAGTATTATGAATTTGATTGTCCAATTCGTAGTGGATTAGCCCGTTCAATAAATAAAAAGCTTTTCATATTTATTATATTATCGTAGAATTTATATTGTAGATTATACTGTCAAAACTATTCTAAACATATTTTGTTTTTATTACATGCAAATATCATTGCATAAACAAACATTTTAGGGTTGTCAGTTAAATAAAAGCTAAACAAAAATGATATCGTTTTTGTGGGTATTATTCGTAAGGACCATAAGTTATGACTAGTACCTTGGTGGGCGATGGCTTGGTGAGTACGTCAGTAAGTATCTTCACGCCCATACCCCCAAGTAAGGTAGGTATGGCATTTAACGCCCAATGTGTAATATCGCCCGAAAGCTAAAAATCTAATATAATGCCGCGCGAGACACGTTACACTTCACGCACACAATTAATAAACCAATGAGAACGCGCGGACGTGACGCCGCGTGGCTCACGCCACAAAAATTCTCATTTACGATCCACACCTTGAGGATTGTAACAGTGCAGGCTGTTATTATAAGAAATCCGCCGACAATTTGGTAAGTTTCAGTTTATTTTTATGCTTTGTATGTCTTGTTTTGTGATTAGCTTTTATTTTAGATACCTTTATTTTATATTTTATTGAGAATTTCGTTGATTTGTTTGTAATTATGTGTGGTAATATGATATCTAGGTAGAAGGTACTATTCGGGTAATAACGCCCTGTAAAGTGAGGTGTGGGCGTTAATACTCTGTATGGGCGCTATTAACCATATGTTGGTGTATATATACAAAGCTAAATATATGTGCATCATAATGACTTTTCTACTGTTGAAATTAGCTGGCCTGTTGGTCAAGTGGTTAATGGCCCAAACTGCTGAGCCGGAGGTCGCAGGTTCAATTCCCACCCGTAACAAAAATTGTGTAAAGCAAAGATACTTGTTTTGCGAGTCCGGTTCGTAAATTGTTTCTTTTATTTCACGTTTGTAAAGTTCCTTGCGACACATGATTTGTTTCCTAGTGCGAGACATGTATTTTTTTTAAATAATATAAAATAGTTGATCTGATTTTTCCAGATCGGGAAAATTAATTCCACACACAAGAAAAGAAGGGAGTCGTGGTCTGAAGAAACCATGAAAGCTGCCATATTGTTATATAATGTTGTGCAAAGAGGCCATTTGACTTAGCGATCAGCAGCTGCAAAGTATAATATAAACCTTAAGAGATCATTTAAAAACAGGTCAATAAATCAAACGTATGGGAAGAAAACCTATTTTAAGAAAAAGATTTAGCTTCGCGGATAAAAAGATTTGCAAGTATTGGGATTCCACGGACGCCCAAATTCATTAGAAAACAAGTTTTTTAAATTTTGCGAGAGACATGATATCAAAAATATTTTAAAAGTTCCAAAAGGTTTGCCGATTTTGGGCGCCATTAGCCATTTACGTTTAATAGCGCCCAATTAGCATTTATCATAATCTATATTTTTACGAAAAATCCTTTAGATATTGGTTTTATGTAGTTCCTAAACATTTTAGAAGTGATTTATTTTTTGGTAAATATGATTAAGTAGAAAGTATAATATGTGTTGTTCATGTTACAAAATTGTAATATTTTAATATTTGTAGTTCATTTACAACAATTATAATGTCTTCAACAAAATAAAAATATAATATACTTTTAGATTTTGTACGGCTCTAAGTCAAAATGTTTATAATTATTAAGATAATTCGTAATTTAATATATGGGCGTTACTAAAAACTGTATGCTCAATAACGCCCATGACAGGTAATTCAAAAAGGCATTGATTGTATTATTTTAAGCGACTGATCGCACTTAAGTGTTATTTTTCTACATTTATTTTTTGCCAATAAAACAATTTTTCAAAACAGTTTTTTAATTTAACTGTTACATTAAATATTATATTGATTTGAAATTAAGTGGGCGTTAAATGCCTAGGGTACCTTGTTATGTAGAAGGACAAGGTGAGTACGTACTTATCGAGTAAGGTACGTATCGGGTAAGTACGAACCGAGACTGATCAGATTAGTGAAACATAATGGAATGATCTTGACTATTCCCATAAATGTCCCTTGACCATCTTTTATCTCCGTTAATTATCAATTTAATAATACTTTAGCCTGACATTATTACCAAAGTTATAAATGTATGTTGAAATAACTTTCGAACAAACATGTCAAATTAAACTTTAGCCTGTGAAAATCCAAATCTATACTAATATTATAATTGCGATAGTCTGTCTATCTGTTTCGTATCTAGATCAGTTTTGATAAAATTTGATATCCATATACCTACCTAGTTCAAGAGTTTAAACACTGGCTTTAAAAAAAAGTTCCATAGGACTTTAATAGAAGACGAAAATTTGACTGAAAGTCTACTTCACGCTGACGAAGTCGTAAACTTAATACATTCTTATAAATGGGATTTATTTGGATTTAATTTTTGTAAGGTTTAGGAATGTATTCTACTTTTCTAGCCACTTGTGATATTTTATTTAAACTTAATAATATACCTGAATATGTATAATCATTGGTAGTAATTTTGTTGGGTACTAAACTAATTTGTAATATATAGCTATCTTCTTTTAACGAAAATGATAGTAAGAGGCAAAACAATGCATTAGTCTGAACACGACATTTACAAACACTTAATCTATTACTAATTACTCGGAAAACGTTGAATAGAAACGTCAGAATTTGACATTTCTGGACTAATATAATGACTAAAATTTTTCTACTATTTAATTTTTAGTTGATTTGGAAAATACGGCATGCGTTTTAACTAAATTTAGTAGAATCGTCACCGCTGTCATTAAACTACAGGTGTTGCTACATATTAGTGCAATCGGTTGTCGCAGGTTCAAAATTCTAAGATTTATAGCTCATAAAAATAAAATCAAGTTAAATAAAAACTTGTTAACACCACCAATTTCTCCACCAGGCACCATATTGCTCTACAAGCTGTCTCCATCATGTAGCCATGTTAATGTTAACGAGATATAATCAGAAAATGTACGGTCTCGAAATAGTGTACAAGTATCGCTTACATTTGGTCGGAAACGAGTTTTTTTTACACAGAATTTTGTGCGTATTCGACAGACGACCACCCACAGGGTTTATGGTTTCATTGAAACAAGCCCGAGTTGCGCTGGTTCCTGTTTCTGGGAAGGAATGACCTATTCTTGTATCTTGATAGGGCATAGATTTGCAGATGTAAAGCGAGTTTTTAACCGAGTTCAAAGAAACGAGGAGGTATGTACACCGATTTCTCCGGTTTCTGAACCGATTTTTTTGTTTGATGCGGAAATTGGTCCCATAAAAATTTGATCCAAGTAAGCCCCGTAGTTTTTTATTTTATGCATTTTTTATCTACTCTCACCTATCACGATGTTTATTTTTGTTAAATTAATTTATATCAGCAATAAACTAAAAATAAATAACTACGTTAGTAAAAACCGACTTCAAAGCGAAAAAGCAAAAATAATTATTAATTTTAAATTTTTAATTTAATAATAATCATATACTACGTATTATTTATGGGTGTTATTTACTAATAGGTTTGAAGGCGTGCCAAGCCTCAAACTAATAAATATGTAATAAGCAAATATTAAACTGCCCTGGCACCGACTTCAAACCTGTCGTAAATGGCACATATGAATAATAGGTATATCTATAATATACCTTTTATTATATATAATAATAGTATATCTTATACACAAAATTCCCGTGTCACAATGTTAGTTTCCGTACTCCTCCGAATCAGCTTGACCGATTCTCATGAAATTTTGTGAGCATATTGAGCAGGTCTGAGAATCGGCTAAAATCTATTTTTATAAACATAAGTAATGAGGGTGAATCACAGCAAAAAAATATAGCAGAACAACGTAGAACGTAGAAAAACATAGTTATTTTTATATTCATGTCAAATGTAAAGCATTTATAAATCGCAATATCTTTATCACACAAAATGTCACGAATGCAGGTGTTTCAATATTATACAGGTTATACTGTAAATGGTAAGCAGAATATGTATGTATGTTTTATCCTTTACGGTACAGTACAGAAGAAATATCCATTTCATACATTTCAAAATTATCATTTAGATTATTTCAAGAGAGTTTCTACGTTTCCAAAGCTATTTAAAATGTAACGTTATTTTTGTTGTTGTTTTTAATATCTAAAATTTGTAAAATAAGACAAGTTTATTAACATTAATGTTAATAAGCTTGTTTTATTTAACAAATTCTATTCTGCTAAAATTGTTTCTTTGGCTTGTCGCGGTTGTTTGTTTTCGATCAACCTGCGGAAGTTTCGGACACGGAGTTTCGTCCTATTTAAAAAAACCTGAGAGTCCCATATAATATTCATATTTCGTCGGCTGTGGTGCCTTGTTTTGTAAATAAGAATTTTTAAAGCAATAGTGACTACGAATACAGCACATATTATTAGGTGATGTTAAGATTAATATTTTTTCGTTTTTGAAATGTGTTTCATAACTGTCAGTCTTTTTATGTTAATAATATATTTTCTTCACGCCCATATACTTGAAGAGGAGGTATAATTAAACCATCCATTAGCCGCAAGTTTGCACTGAGCCAACAATGTGGTAGATGGCAAACCTGGTGCCACCCGGGTGCTTATTGAATACCGAGCAACGTTGTTCCTAATAAAGAATAACAAAAAACACATTTTGAGTCACTCAACCAGGTAATGGAACTCGGAACTTCATGTAGTCAATACTAGCACTAAACCACTAGACCAGCCTTTCCCAAAGTGGGCGATAACGCCCCCTTGTGGGCGCTGGAAGCCTAGAGGGGGGCGGTATAAATCTTGAAAAAAATGTTTTTTTTTTAAACTAGGCGCAACAAATATGTTATTGAGGTTATTGACAAGAAAAAAACGAGGGGGGGGGCGCTACAAAACAACTGATTTTCAAAGTGGGCGTTACATGAAATAAGTTTGGGAACCTCTGCACTAGACCATAGTGGCGATCTAATATGAAATGTAATAAAATAATTTAATATTATGTTCTTATCAACTTCGCATAGGCGGACAAACTTCTATGTTATTATACTTATTATAAATGTAAAAATTCATTTTGAACCGTTCTATCCATTAAAAAAACCGTATTAAAATTCATTGCGCAGGTTTTTAAAGATCTAAGCTTACATAGGGTGAGACAATGGAAAGAGACTTTGTTTTGTACTACGTAGTGATTACCTATATTTAATTTTCATTTTGTAGTTATACTTAAAGTTCGATGAACGTTATTTTAAATAAAAAAATCGCCCCAGACAGGATTTGAACCTGTAACCTTTGTACCTAAAAGGAGATAACTACCCCCGGGATTTTAATCCTCAATAGCTCAAATGGTTATAACATTTGTCGGCTTGAGACGAAAGGTTACAGGTTCAAATCCTGTCAGGGGCGAGATTTTTTCTTTCTTTAAAATTTATAGAAATTTACCCAAGCACAGGGCAAGAGCTAAAATAAAAAAAAACGTTAGTTTTAGTAATGTTTTCCTCAATTTAATACAAAATTGAGTTCAATGCCTGAAATTGATAAATTCGCGCTTAAATTTAGAAAGCTGAACGAAAAACTTGGTTGGATGAATAATTTCTATAAACAGGCTTACGAATTAAACATAACGTAAGTATAAACATACATAATTATTAAATTATGTTGATATAATTAGTCATACAATGAAGGAACGTAATTGAAATTTAATTTTATTCGCCTTACGTTAAGAGACAAGCGTGCGTAATAGACACCAAAGATGTTATAGATTGAGTGTTACGTGGAATTGTACATAAAGCTGAGAAAAAAAAATCGACGGGTTACACTCCGGCAGTGCCGGCAGAAGTGAAAACTTGAATATTAACGTTGTGCATTCTTTATATTTTTTTATAGTTAGTTGGGATTATATAGTAGTTAGTTGGAATAATTTTGCACGAATTGTTTTAATTACCAGTATGAAAGTACTGTCATTTATGCACAAATATTATTTTCAGCTAGGGGCGTCGTCATATTATCTGTACATCGAACATTGCTCGTCTACTCATATGATCTTATTTTGAAGATGGAACAAATAGAAGAATATCTGTTGATATTATAAGTATCTGTTATCTGTGAGAATGTAATGGTAGGGATATTGCGGCATTATCCATTACGCATCCTACGCATCTTCGGAAATATCTAAGCAATACAAAAACAGCAATGAATCTACGTTTTATTTTAGATCTCGCGCCGTCTTATTCGCGCATGCGCATTGCACCATCTTACGTTCTGACGATCTGACGCGAGTTTAGAAGTTTTTACCCATTCCAAAAAAGTGCGCAACGCCGCTAAAGAAGTTTTTACTTCAAAAAAACGCGATCGTTTTTTTACGAACGTTTCTCGCCTGTCTCACTCTTGTTGGCCTGTTCTCATTTTCAAACACTCATTCACAAGTTGCTGTTTTCATTCGGGTTCAAAACAATAAATCCACGTTTCGTCTCCTGTGACAATCTTATAAACAGCATTAGAATGTTCGTGGTCGAACTTCAGTAGCATCTGTGAGCACCATTCCACGCGAGCCCGCTTCTGCTCCGCTGTCAAGTAATGAGCGATCCAACGACAACAAAGTTTTAGAAATTTCAATTCTTCTTGTAATCTTTTCTAATTTAGCTCATACTAATCCCCAATAATCCTCGAATAGTCTCACATGTAATCTGGGGGTTTTTCTTCATTTAACCGCTTAACAGTAGCCACATTATTTTCGTTGACGGCAGTTGAAGTCCGCCTTTTACGAAATTCGTCATGTAAAGAAATTCGACCTCTCTCAAATTCAGCAAACCATCGCCGCACGGTGCTCAAACAAGGTGCTTCTCTCCCAAAACTATTTTAAAAATGAGCGGCACAGTTACGGAGAACGAGAACTTTTTAAATCATAAAAGTCATCGCTCTAAAATCTTTTTGACTTAATTCCATTTTCGTTGCGTACGTAGAACTTTGATGTGTGATAAAAAAACAGTTGACAAATTCTTTCCCGCCAATTGTTTTTATTTTATTGCTAAGAAGATTGCAACGTTTTAATATAACATTCGAAATTCAAATAGTTCCGATTAGCTAGAAGTGCAAAACTTTTGGGCCACACCCTATGTATACAGGGTTAGCTTGTAAGGATCGGCCAAATTTTAATATACGATGTTAAAGGCTAGTAGTAATAAAGTAATGCGTTTTAAACATTATTGCCAAATTGTAATCTTTATTTGTATAAAAATTATTAAAAGTATGCAAAAATGCTTCACATGTTGTCATGCTATTAGTCTAAGAGCCGGTGGGAGATCGACCTTCACCGATCTGATAACCAGATGAGACATATTTTTTAATAAATTTAATTTATAAACAAATATGCCTATAATTACTTGCCTATCTGAAAGTGCTCATGGCTATTTTTAATTAAATTATGTTTGCTTTAAGTATGATTTTTTGCAGGCAAGTCTATATGACTGATTTTGTAATGAAATAATCTAAAATTTGATGTAACTTTCGATAAGCAGAACGATGGAGTCACCTATATTGACCTACCTGTTCACATGTGTTTGCCAAAAATGAATAGGCAAGCCTACTGAGGCATATTCTGTGTGTTAAAAACTAACATTGAAATAAAATTCATTTGGTTATCAAAAGAATGAAAGTGATGAAAAAAAATCGATTCAAGTTAATTTAATGAAAAATAGCCATGAGCTCTTTCAGATAGGCAAGTTGGGGGGTCATTGGCCAGAAGCGTGCACGTCGCGATCCCTGCCAGTCCATTGGACTGCAATTCTGGCCCGAAAAAGTACCGCAGAGCGGGCTAGGGCGTTCCCTGGAGGCGACGCGTACCGAT
>NJDC01000702.1:382028-392301 GCA_002245475.1 Calephelis virginiensis | reverse complement strand
TCTCCGAAACCGGCGTGTTTGTATGAAAAGGGTTATGAATGTGAAGGAAGCAAGACAGGTTTGTCAGGATCGTGAGGTCTGGCACTCGATACTCTCTGCCTACCCTGTCAGGGACTTGGCGTGAAGATATGTATGAAATTAATCATTTCGCTTAAATTTAGATTAGGTCAGCCAATTAAAAATCAAAAGCATCAAGTGTAAAAAGACTAAAAAGTGTTAAGGCGAAGTGCATAATTGAAATAGTAGTACTGTAATTGTTTTATCAAAAATACACACAAAAGGCGGAAACAAGAGCATTATCTTTAAACGAGCACAACTTTTCAACAAATCACCCAAGAATATTAAGGATACAACTCATTTGACAGTTTTAAAACGAAATTATCAACACATATTCTTGAAAATTACAATAATTAAAAATACAAATTAAGAACTTAATACATACAAATTTAGCAGATGGTGATATATAGCAATGAAATGTATATTAATTAATTATCATGTACATGGACTTAATCTTTTTATAGAAATAAACTGTTTAACCATAAATAAACAAGTGATATCCCTTAACAAATTACACAAATTAAATCTAACCTCAAAATATGCAAATTATGTGCTTGTGTTATGGGCTATGGGTGTTGGTCAAAGATACAAATACATAGAAACACTATAATAGATAATAATAGCTCTTACCCACGGCTTTTCTCACGTGGCAGTTAATACATTTAGTGATTTAAACCCGTTAATAACGACTTTCATACCAACTTTCAACCACTATTTAACTCTCTTAGGGTTAGCATTTCCAAAAACGCTTAAATACATATTACCTCATTTTTAATAAGTAGCCCCAAAAATAAAGTTTCATGTTTCTAACTTAAAATATGACGGTCTTCCATACAAATTTTCAACCCCTTTTTCACCCCCTTATGGGTACAATTTCCAAAATTCCGTCCTTAGTGGGTGTCCACTCAATAAAACGACTCTACTTATCAAATTTCATGGCTGTAACTTTAGTAGTTTTTACTCGGAAATGACGAGTCAGTCAGTCAGGAAATGTTATTTTAAAATCATAAATTTAATAAACAACAAATCCCCTCTGTAGTCTAGCGGTTCAGTTGTTGGACTCGATTGCATGAGGTCCCGGGTTCGAATCCCGGGTCGGGCAACAAAAAGAAAATTGGGTTTTTCCAATTTTCTAATAAAAAAAAATGTTGCTCGGGATAGGATATGTGCCCGGTTGGCGATAGGCTTGCCACCTATCACAATCACAGCCTCTGCCTACCTCTTCGGGGATATGGGCGTGAAGATACTAATAAACAACCAGAAACGGAAATGCATATATTCAAATGTTCATCTCACAAATGCCTGTCCCCGAAGTCGAACCAGAACCTCTCAGTTAGTAGGGTGATTTAGGTGTGTGCGCTAGCCACTCTACCCGTTGGTACCCGTAGGTGGTAATAATATTTCTATCCATCCTTTTGCTGTTTAAGTTTACACAAAGTTTTCGTTTACCTCTACTTAAATAAATGACTTATGAGTTAAAATAACTGTGAACGAAAGAGGATCTGTGGAAGCAATCTCGGCGGCATCTCAAAGCTTTGTACATAATGGATCAAAGGTAGTCGCGACTGAGCCGTCTGAATCTGTAAGGCGTCCGTAGCGCTCTTGCCCGAAGCTCCTCTTAACTATATCTAACATACATTAATTTTTATCTCAAATCGTAAAATCCAGACATTCAAAAAAAAATTTAGATCGATATAAATTCATGACTCTTCACTACATAGTATAAAACAAAGTCGCTTTCTCTGTCCCTATGTCCTTTAGTATGCTTAAATCTTTAAAACGACGCAACGGATTTTGATGCGGTTTTTTTAATAGATAAAGTGATTGAAGAGAAAGGTTTATATGTATATTTAATAACCGTGCGAAGCCGGGGTGGGACCCTAGTCTTATCTACAAAATGCTCTGAAAATTGACTTAACCAGTTATTAAAAAAACATTGTAGCAGAGATAACTCACTTTTAATCGACTTCGAAAAAAGGTGGAGGTTTTATGTTCGACTTCAACATTTTTTATGAATGTTAATCGAATGCTCGACTTGCCTTCTCTGTACCCATTTTGAATATTATTTTTTTGTTTGAAAGAGAGTACTTCGGAAATGGTGCCTTTGCCACCAAGTCTGGATCTGATGATGGATTCCCAGGGAAATCGAGGAATATAACTAATTTTTGACCGAGTCTAAAAAGGAGGAGATTCTCAATTCGACTGTATGTTTTTCTTTGTTTGTCTGTTGCGCGATTATGATTTTAGAATCAATGCCATGTCCGGTGGTATACAAATAAATAATTGCATAATGTTTTATGCAATTATAACATTATTTTGGCTAAAAATTTAGAAAATTTACAAAACATATTTTTTTTCTGCAAAGAAATATTAAAAAAATACTTTTAGAGCGTACGTAGGAGAAAAATTAAGTTGATATTATAATATACTGTATCACATTGTAATAAAGACTATAATAAAAGTTTGAACCTTGGAGTTTTTAACGCCGTGCTTATTAATAAGGAGGATAAGGTATAATGGGCCGTAGGAAGTAATTAAAACCTTATACTTAGGATATCTGTCTAGTTAAAATATCAACAATAATAACATTGTCTGTTCGAAGAAAGAGGATTACATCAGAACCGGTGCATTCTTTTATCGAGAACAATAAATAAAGGATAAGCAACAGTCGATTGTATGCGAACAATCGTCGGATAATCGCAACGATTCTGCGACGTCGCGTCCGCCTTTGTCACTACCTTTTGTGTGGATTACAATTCGATAATATTTTCTGAGAACATAAACAATGAGTCTTCGGTACTCAGCGTTTAATGGTTCCAAAACCTTGGAAATGAGAATATTAGGTAAAACACAGACGTCAAATATTTAAAGAAATTACTAGAATTATAGATCTTTAAACCTATATCCCTGGTAGGTATAACCGGGACAGTCAAAACTAGCCGAAAATACTAAGGCTCACAAGGTGATAAGTGGGTAACCAACGCCAATCCATGGGGACATTGTTTTTGTATGAAATCGAGAAAACATTTTTTGTTACCTGACCCGAAGATCAAACTCGAACCTCATAAAGTCAAGTCCAACACCGGATCAATAAATAGACCACAAGGGCGATTTAGTAATTAAGATAATTAGAAAATTGCTTTATGAATATATTAAAAATATCATGTAAAGAATTTTAGAAACTGTTTTAGCCGAGTTTTCAAAAAGATGAAGCTTGAAAATACACATGAAACTTAACGATTTTTATGGCATAATATGGCGGACGATCACACTGTTTTCCAAATGATAGTAGATAGCAATAGCCACAGATGCCATCGACGATATAGGTGCTTCGTTGTTTTGTGGCCGGGATGTGAAGCCTATTATGTAAGTCTAACGGCAGCCCTACCCTTCGACATATGAAAGAAATTCCTAAGACAGTGGATCCCTATCCGGGCAAAATGCTGCACAGGACTCTACACCCAGTTTTCTTGTTGGTAATGGCTTATTTATCCTATGCAGATGGTATATTCTACACCGAGAATCTGGACCAAATTGGGGTAAAAGAGGGGTTTGTTAGAAGAAGTCAAAATGAAGTCTTTCAAGTTAGGATCTCGTTCCAATGCTTGTGTTACTTACGAATTAAATTTTGTGGTTAAAGCTTAGAATAAGTAATAGCATAGACAGACAGACATACGACTCACTACAAAACGCTTAACTTAAGACGTCATAGACTGAGAGCTAATGAACTATTTAACTTACCAGCTTCCCATAAAGCTAAGATTTAAATGATGTTGCTTCTAAACTAATGTTTTAGCTAGGTTAATCATGAAAGTGCAGTTTTGGCATCGATTTCCCGGTTTTTTTCAACAGCAAGGCTGCAATTTTTATTTTTCTGTAATTGACACATGTACAGGGTTATAAAAATTGACAACTTGTTCTGATGGTTACGTACATAACGTATCAAAGTTGGCATCGGTATGATAAGTAATTTAAAACCTTTTTCCACAATGCTAAAATTTCGAGAGTATTCCTGTTCTTTCAATAGGTTTGAAAAGTAAATGTAAATTTTATTCCACCTATTAAAACATCCGACTATACCTGTTCCTACAAAACCATGAAATTTTTAAATACATTTTTTAATATTGGTCTATTATGAAAGTTTTCGGGCAAGTATCCTTCGGTTTCCGCCATAATTTAAACTATATAAATAACTAATAAATCTAATAAATAGGACATAACTACCCGCGTTAACGGGTTAGAAAGTAATTAAAAATTTCGCCACGGGACTTGAATCCTCAGTAGCTCAATTGGTTAGAGCATTCGTCGGCTTGAGACAAAAGGTTACAGGTTCAAATCCTGTCTGGGGCGAAATTTTTTCTTTCTTTAAAATTTATAGATAACTAATAAATCTTTTAAACTACGATCGAATTTGATCAATGCATTAAAAATTTACTTAATATATAATTAACAGGAGCTCTTCTACTATCATCAAGGCGCTGAACGACGCTAGAATGATAATTGATAGTCGATATGTTTTCTGTTGACAAGTTTGTTTCAAAAATAAATGCCTGATAAATATACAAAGCGTGACTAATGTGTCGGTCAAGAGCTGACCGCCTATTGGTCAGTTGTCAATCCAAACGCCAAACTCCCTGGGAAGATTGCAGCTCGAAAATACATGCAAAGACAGCCATTCGGGCAATTCACAACTTAGTTTCATGATTTCTGATGATGATGCAACTGCAACTGCAACATCCCAGTTTATCTTTAAAATATATTATAAATACTTCTAGGAAGTTCATTTAAAAAAATGTGACACTAAAACTTATATAGTTCTATATACAGTTTTACAATAAACTTGCAGATTATATAAAGACCTTTCAATAAATAAATAAATTTCTGCCGCAGGATCTTCTCAGTGTATGGCCGCGTTCCGATTCGGTGAAATATTCGATTTTCTTTGTTTCTTTCTTTCGAAACCTGCGTGTTTATATGAAAAGGTAATGAAAGTCAAAGGAGCCAGACAGGTCTGCCAGGATCGCATTTTCGATCAGGCTTGGCACTCGATACTCTCTGCCTATCCCGTAAGGTATTGGGGGCAAAGTCCTACTACGATGACCGTTAGCACGAGCGAACTCGCTAGTGGTTATATCAGGTATATTATAAAATACGACAATTAAAGTCATTTAATGATATAATGGCCACAAGTTATTCTATAAGCTCGTCACGTCCCATTAAGATTTGTTTCGACTTACAACTTACGCAATTATCGGATAATTACACCAATCTCTCCAATTTGTGGACATAAAACCGTATACGTCAGTAGCCATGTTTTCCAATATCCAATGCGATATGTCCATAAAACATTTTACTTTTTCGAATGGTATTCGAAATAAATTCGATTTTTTAATCAATATAAAAATCATGGCGAAATGTTGTTTGTAAATTAAGTATTCATCAAATAACGCCCTCGAGCCAAACCAAATTCAATAAATAATTATATTACGTTATCTAACATGGTATAGACGTGATAGCAAAGGGCTTCGCTCTCGTTCTTCACGAAACTGTGTCATTTGATATTGATCTAGCTAATTTCTGTATGTCATAAAATACCGAACAAGGCGGCTTTCCTGATGGAAATTGAGAACCGTACGGGCTAACGTACTTACTAGCATGTAATACGATAATGGCGAGCGACTCTAAGGTATTCCAAATAAAATCTGGGAGAGCTAATGCATAGCTCTCTACCACCGTAGAAACATTTTTATTTATATTTTGTTGAATATACAGTTTTGTCGTAAGCAAACTTTCGACTTATCTATTCGATAATGTTCATACTAGGCCTATAGATCGTATCAACTTTACGACTATGTATAAAATTACAGATTGTATTAATTTTACAGCCGAATAAGGATTACCAATGATAAATGTATGTTAATAGCCGCTCCAGCAGCCTTAGCTGGTATAAACGGCTTATTATTTACGGGTTTGTGTATGGCGTACGTTCCATGTATGTATTTTAATAATAACTTATTATTTTACAGTGTTTGTGTAATTGCCAACGGGTAGGTCTTACACATACTCCGAGGAAAGAGAGGGGAGAGACAAAATTGGCAATTAGCAGGTTTTTATATATTTGAGATCTTGCGGTAATTGCAAAAGTTTTAGCAAAATTTCTAAAGGCTGAGCGAACATTTCGTCTTAACATATTGACCGCCTTGCTGGCAAAAGGATTATCGTACATGTTTATCCTTTGACCAAACTTAAGGCTCGAGTTCGAATCCTGACGGAGGCAGACATTTATGTGATGTGATGTGTATTTGCAGATCTAGACTCTGGGTGCTTATTTAATTTATACTGGTGTTTGTATAAGTATTTCTAAGTATTAGCATCGTTGAGTAACACCCATAACATAATAATATTGTTTGTTTACTTTGAGGTAACATTGTGTAATTACACAGGAATTGTGTAAATTATTCATTGCTGATGGACTTCAAGGTTTAGGTTAAAACCACTGGTATTTATTGGAAATGAGACTCTAGTTTTTGGTAACACTGTGCTATGATGCTATCTACTCTTGCCACCACTGAGAAATTGGGAAACAGACATTGGTAGTGTGGTATAGATTGCCTAGCTGAAATAAAGCACTCCATAACTTTAGGGCCATAAATCACCGGGACGCCATTGCGACGTGGCCAGCGACGTTGCCAAGGCTAGGTCTAGCGTTCCTGCGTCGCCAAAGCGTCGCCATTCGGTCGCCAAGTGCGTTAGACGTCATACATCTCAATACGAACTAGTTGGCGACGTCGCTGGCCACATATATAAAATATATGGCGGTAGGTATATAAAACCTTATACTTTATGGGGTTACAAATTATCATTAGTTCTGCAAAGACCGGAGTATAATAAGGTTGAGTTTTAAAGCATTCCGTCCAAAAACTGGTTGCCGACAAATGAACAACAATCATAATAGCTCATATTTTGAGGATTTCACATTATTAAAAATAAATTGGTTTCTTAAAATTTACGATAAGATAGTGTGAAAGTGTTTAGTTATTCCTGTAGATTCTAGTTTCTAAAATAAAATTGCTCTCAACTAAGTATACTGGTTACGCCAGGGCTGACGACCCTATCACATCATGGCGGTTATCTATTAATTAAGGTTAAATTAATTAATAAAGTAGAGCAGCCAGTTTTTTTATTGTTAATGTGTTGCTAACCTCGCGATTTTTACAAATTCAACAGACTTTGACACAAAGTGCTCAGTCTGAGATATCATTATTTAAACTGATCGAACTGTTCTTCACAACGTCAGCAACAAGGGAGTCTCCTACAAAACCAAACCTCGACTTGGTGCTGCATTCTGGGTACTGGATGGAATAGCAGTCAATCATTATGATAAAGTGTTATGTTTCAGAATTCGTATCACCGTCTTTCCTAATAATACTGACATGGCGTCAAGTGCTCGTCAATGCCATTCCTAACTACTAATTTTGCTTTATTTTGAGAGAGACACACACACGCAAGCCCGTACGTACGCACACACTCACACGTACAACAAATCAAACTTATACCACTGCTCTTTTTTTAAATATTAAACTAAAATATAAGATCTTTACGCCCATATCCCCGAAGAGGTAGGCAGATGCACAACCAGGGAACCCGCGACTAGCCCAAGACACTCAATGTAATATGTGGCAAGCCTATCACCAACCGGGTACATAATAAACCGCGGGCAGCGTTATTTTTTATAAGAAAACTGAAAATACATATGTTTTCATTTTTTTTGTTGCCCTACCCGGGGATCGAACCCTCGATCAAGTCCTCAAGAATTCAAGTCCAACGCCAAACAGCTAGACCACAGAGGCAATTAAAATATAAATTGAAGCAAACAAGGTTTTTAGGGTATTTATATAAAAGTAATGATTTTCGGACACGCAGACGGGGAACTAGTAGCATTATAAATTTTTAACAACCCTCCATAAATTCACAAACTAAATATGAAACTACAAAAGTAAAGCTTTGGAAGAAAAGTTTAAAAGAAGTGACATGTAATTTAAAAATAATCCACCCCATATCCTGGGGTGCCGATATTTCGATACAAAAAATATCTAATAAACATTTATCCTGTCCCTTTGAAGTAAATATGTGATTTGAAGTTCAAATGTACCTTCTCACGGGTATATCTGGAGAGTCGGATAAAAAATTCAATAGCTTCAATGGAGTCAGATTGGACTGTTGGCTATAAAAATGAAACACGAAAATGAAAACGTGTGATATACGAGTAGTTCAATGTGAAAATGAAACTTCCGTGATATTTTTGATATTTCAACACCTGACGGAAAACCAGGGCTGTCATAAGTTTGGTGTGTGTGTGTGTTTCGGCATTATAACAGCTTTTGAACGGATGGACCGATTTTGATGTGGATTTTTGTGAGAAAGCAGACGTTACACATGATTCTTAGCTTTATTTACAGGTTTTGTCGAGGGTTCACTAAAGTTTTTAATATTATGATTATTACTAACTGTTGCCCGCGCAGGACCATAAGAACCTTGTTTCGCAATGAAAGCTATCCTATATACTAGTCGTAGGTGCCCTGGTTGTGCCTCTGCCTACCTCTTTGGGGATATGGGGTGAAGATCCTTTTTATGTATTAATCCAAATTAACCTCTATTCGTGGTACTAATAAACGTGGACTAACGTGGGAGTAAAATTTTGTTGATGTTATAGTCTGTGTCACATTGTAATAAATAAAATACCAGGCTCAACTTTGGAGTAGGTACTTTACTCCGTGTTTATTAATAAAACAGGAAGTATATTAGAAGTGTGAAAGTTTTTCTGTCTGTTACGTTTTCAAAGCTACACCGTTGAATAGTTTTGTCAAAATTTGATACGTATTTTTAAGACCTTCTGACATCGGGTACTTTTAAAAAATACTACAATGGGGGAAGCACATTTGTCCGAAAACCTTTTCTACGCTTACCAAGAAGCGGGCAAATATCTAGTATCTAAGAATCTTGTGCCTTGATGTTTGTAATCATGTCACATTGCTCCTAAACGACTGGACCGATTTGTAGGGATTTTCAGTGGATACAAGTTAGTTGATTAATTTGACGGAACAATGTAAGCAGGTCTGCTAGTATTATTAAAATATGAACCCGAAAAAATAAAAGTATCTTCATACCCATATCCAGGCACAACCAGTGCACCGACGAATAGCCAAAGTCACTAAGTCCTATAATGTGATAGGTGGCAAGCCTATCGCTAACCGGGCACATATCCAATCCCGAAGCAACCTAATTTATATTAGAAAATTAAAAATACACGTTTTGCATATTTTTCACTGTCTGGGCATTGAAGCCGGGACCTCAAGAAGTGAAGTCCACTCAGACGAACACACACAGAGGCAAATAAATTTAAAATTAACTATCTATAGATTGAAATACTTAGGATATTTTGCAATGAGTATGAAATATTTTGTTTGTGTTCTTGTTTGTTCGTGCATGACAGTAAAATTACTTGGTAACTTACATTTTAAGTTTAAATCTATATAAAAATACATAAAAAAATGCAATGTAACGATTCATTTATCTAAAAGGTTCAGTTGCCCTTTGAATGCATAAGTATTTTTAGTGGGGATTCATTTTTATATATTAGATGTACTAATATATAAAAATGAATCCCCATTTCCTCAAGGCATCGCAGAGTGGATGGGCCAATTGTGCTAATTCTTTTTTGTTTGAAAAGTTGTTGTCAGGCGAAGGTTCATATAATGAAATAATACCTCAATATTCATAGTCGAAAAAGGAGGAATGTCTGTCGGCTCAGTTAGTTTTGAGCTCCTCGTTAGTCGAGTGGATAACGTACACGCCTAACTACACCGACTAATCTTGAAGCTCGGGTCGGCTCGGGGCAGGCATTTCCAGGTCTGGGTATTTATTAAATTTGTTCTGGCTATCTATTTAAGTATTTTTTTATGTCATAGGAAGGCAAACAAGCAGACGGATTTTCTGATGGTAAGAAATTCACGCCGCCTAGATGATGGTAATGGTGCGTTGCTAACCTGAGGTCCCGATGTTAGGCCTCGAGCAAAAGTAAGTTTACCGGCTACCTTACCCACCAAACCGGAACACGTCATGACGTTATGACGGCAGGAATAGGTAAGGCGGTGGTACCAATCCGGGCGAGTCGCTGCGAAACTCTACCACCTAGTAAATTGGTATCGTTGACTAA
>NJDC01000702.1:331208-357766 GCA_002245475.1 Calephelis virginiensis | reverse complement strand
GAACAGCGTCCCTATAACTTCTAGTTTGTTTAGAATAGAATAGAAGAGAATATATTTTTATTCACATTCACCTTACAAGAGGCACGAGTCTATATAATACTAAAACTACGACCGGATCGGAACGTGGCCACACACTGAGAAGATCCGGCAAGAAACTCAGCGGGCTGTCATTTTTTTCTTATTGCATACAAATTTATTAGTATTATTATCGCACATCATTATTAGTAAGAGATTGGTATGAGGAGCAATTAATCCCAAGCACTCTTATCCGACAGATATGCAACGGTATAGTAACCTTTTTTATATATATTTATAGGCCAAGTTCTTACCTTCAAAGAAGCCGTGCCTTCAATTATCGTCTTATATATAAATCCTGACTTTTAAATTTACTTAACTAAAATGTAGTATCATACTCCGGAGCATGTATCGGCAGTTATCATGAATATCATAAACACGTCTTATAAAATGTGTAATGACTTATCCTTTTTCCGGGCAAATAATAAAAAACCTTATCACCTAGTAGTAGAGTTTAAAACCGAAGTAGACGGTTGAGAACCGTTTGTATTTAGCTCATCTGTCGTCACAGTTGCCGAAGCGTTGTTGAATGATCTTTCAGTTGGTAATTGCTTTTGTGTGAGTTACGCTCGTGGGTTCGTGACTCGTGAGTGATGAGATAATGAACTCATAGTGCTTTAATAGCTCCACAAAAACACTTTTCATGTTAATAACCCGCTTTGTCGGATTCATAAAACTACTCGTACTGCTTTCGAAATTAAATTAAATCAAACTGTTAGGATGCTTTGTTTGAAGTCAGTCCAAAAACTGTAATTTGGCCTTGATAATTATGTATTAGTAATATCAGTTTACACGCAAATTCGTCAACATTAAATACATTTTCATACAAACTTTCATACCCTATGGTAGACCCTTTAGGGCTTCATTTTTGACATAATGTGTTTGAAATTGAATGTTTAATTATTATACGCGTATTTCGTCAAAATTGGTCTTGTGGTTTAGTCGTGAAATCATAAAAGACAGACTGTATTTAAAATATAAGTATGGATATGGATTAGAGAAATAGACTTCTATCTCATTAAATTATAGTTATTAATTCATATTTTGTTAGTTGCATGAATTGTAGTTTGTTAATTATACTTAGGTTTTATAGAGTTGTTAACACTGGTTATAAACATTGGTTTGCATCCGTCTGGACTTTATCCAAATTAAATAATAGGTGTTCCAGACAGTTGTAAACTTTGGTTTTAATCATTGGTTTACATCCATTTGGACCTTAGTTTAATCCAAATAAAAAAAAATCGAAGGATGGAAACAAAGTTTTCTTTAAGGTTACCTTTGTTGGAAGGCGTATTTCTGGGACCGACTTTATAATCGAAAGATGGAAACAAAGTTTTCTTCTAGGTTACCTATAATAGGTAGGTTTAGTAGGTAGGTGAGGCGTATTTACAACCGCCTCTAATGATTTATGACTCGACTCAATAACTTTTCAAAGCCTTCTTGGCCTTGCAGATATATCCTGAGATAATGTCGGACCAGTAACTTCTACATCCTATGGCGGCTGTACGTCACTGACACTGACACGTCAAACTTACAACACCCCTCTTTTTGCGTCGGGGGTTAAAAACAGTACATTAAACACTCGATTACCCGGTCCTCAGTTAGATATACGAATTCGCGACTATCCGAAGTCCGAACTACTGACCATTATTTAATATTTGATTACTCTATTTTAAAGGATAATAATGTACCATTTTTAAAGATACACATATTAAGACTGTGATCATGATGAAAAGAAAGAGTTAGTCACTTATTATAGTAATGATCTAGGCTTTTAGATTATGTCGAATGACAAAATGTATAAAACGTATTATAAAGAAATAAACAAAGGGAAACATAAGATGAAACAGAAGAAAATCTAGACCATCTCATGTTAAAGCACTTCATGTCCTAGTATTACGATACCTAATACGAATTTGTAATAGCCGTAATAAAAAGAAAAAGTACCTAACGTCAAATGACTATTAAAATAAACTTACTGCTGGTTTGTAATGTTTTTCATGATTACCAAATGTTAACAAATTATACGAAAGAACTTCCAATTAATAAATTTAAGAAATGTGTTAAATGTAAATTAAATCAAAAGGGTTACCTATTATAACATTGCTGAATAATTAGCAGATAAGACTGCTTGGGATTAATTGCTCCTCATGCCAATCTCTTATAATATATAATGTATCATTACATAAATTATTGTAAATATATTGTAAACTAAGAAAAAAAGACAAGCCCGCTGAGTTTCTTGCCGGATCTTCTCAGTGTGCGGCCGCGTTCCGATCCGGTGGTAGATTTATTATTATATAGACCCGTCACAAGTGCCTCTTGTAGGTTTATGTGAAATAAAGATGATTTATTATTATTATTACGTACATACTTATGTATCTAAATATTTATTTTCATTGATATACGTTTGTTGTTCTTAATAAACATAGCATTATGACCTAGTTACTACATAAAAACAAAACACACTTTTCTTCATACATTCTATTATCCGGATTTTTCGTCCGAATCCGATTAATCGAATATCTGCGGCATACCTAGCTACGTAAAAATGCGTCACTTTTTTTTGGTTGTTACTCAACCAAATAGCTTCTCAAAGCCTTTTAGTTAAAGATAAAGAAACTTTCAAACGCGTTCAAAGCTGCGAGTAACAACTACTTCGTAAACATAAAAGATGAATAAATCACGCACAGACACGAAAACTGAGACTAGGTAAAAACGTGACGTCAATAGCAAGAAACATAAACCTTCACACATGTGCGATATTACAAACACGCTGAGTGGCCACGAACAAAGATCTCAGCAGGGACGTTTCAAAGCGGGTCGGGCACATGCTTCAGATTAAATTATAAGGCTTCTTATAATGGGTTTAAATCGGAGCATTAATCAAATAAACCTATTACAGTCTAAAAACTTGCACGAGGGGCCGTCTGTTCGTTTGTGTATGACGTACCTTTATTTACGAATACGACTTATTATTTGCGTTCATACTTTGCTATATTCAAATAGTCCCCCATTTATCATGATTTTAAGTCTTTAGAGTTTAAACCAGAGGTTCCCAAACTTATTTCATGTAACGCATTTGATAATCGGTATTTTTAACGAATCCTCCCCCGGTTTTCCTAGTCAAAAACCTCAGCATATTTGTCTCACCTGGGGTTAAATTAAATATTTTTTTCAGGTTTTCTTACCACCGCTCTTTAGACTTCCAGCGCACACATGGTGGCATTCTCGCCCACTTTGGGAAATACTGGTTTAGATTCTACATCAAAGTTTAGTTTCTGCTATTTTAATCTTTGTTAATTTTGGACTTATTTCAAATCTTTCGATTTAATTATAACCGATTTAGAAAAAAGGTGAGGTTCTACTACCTAAAATTTTTAATATGTTAATCGCTTTTGTCTGTCATTTCTGAACTGATTTGAAAGATTCTTTCTTTGTTTAAAAGAACGTACTTTAGAGTTAGTTCCATCGCCAGCATGTCTGGTTCTGGTGTAGGGATCCCGGGGAAATAGAAGACATTTTACTTAATTTTTGATGATTAGATGATTTACTTGTTGAAATTGAAGTCGCGTTATGCGGCTTCACTTTGTTTAAAGTATTGCCCGTTTTGTTTTTGTTTAAATTTTGTTAGATAAAGTCTCTTTTAAAAAAACCACATCAAAATTCATTGCGTAGTTTTAAAGAATTAAGCATACAAAGGGACATAGGGACAGAGGAAGCGACTTTGTTTTATACTGTGTAGTGATTATGCCCACTTGCACGTTCCTGGGTTAAGTATTTAACACTAAGTTAGTGAACTTAAACCACTAAACTTTAATTAACCATCATCTAACTAGGGTTAAATCATCTTATATTTAACTCAATATTAAATGTAACCCGGGAATGTGCAAGTGGCCCAGAATACTAGTTAATTATTTGCGATTTTGTCCGCGTAGAACAGATTCACAAACTTTCAACCCTCATTAAAGTCGTTTCGGGGTTGATTTTTAAATACAGGAGCATAAATTGAAACTCATGCCTTCAATGCCAATAGCCAGTTTGTTATGTATGAAACTTATCAACACTTTTTTATGGTATAGGAAGTCGAAAGGCAAACACACAGACGGATTTAATGATGGTAAGAAATTCGTGCTACCTAGTTACACAGACATCTAAATGTTCATAACACAAATGTCTGTCCCAGTCGAAAATTGAACCCGAGTTTCGCGGTTGGTCAGTGTAGATACATGTACGCTAGCCACTCGACCAACAATGCGGTTGAATGTTAATTGACATAGAGTCTACGAGCGTAAGATCCTGCTTAAAAAGGACGTTATACACGTATAACTGGGTTATAACAAAACATTCTGCTGGAAAGATACAAAGTAATTTTTCCTCCAATAAAATCATGTCCCAACAATATATTATCTTGTCGTGTTCCCCATTGTATACAGACTTCATACAGCAGGACGTACATCGCTATTGAACTAGCAATTCGTGTTTTCTCAATAAAACATCTGCGGGATATCCGTCCATGGAAAAACGAATAGTACGAAACTATTCCGTATTACAACGTAAAAAGGTCCACATGATGCTCTTGATGGGATCATGAAATGTAAAGCGGTCTCATTTGATACACTCGACGTAATTTAAGAGCAGGACTTGTATAACTTTGGCAGATGTAATAGAATATGGTGGCGGGGTGAGGGCCTGTTCACACTACCTTTATATACCAGTATTCATAATTCTTAAATTTTTATGTTATAGCTAACAAACTTATTTTTAAACGACTCCAAAAAGGAGGTAGTACTCAATTCGACTGTATTTTTTTTGTTTATCTAACCGATTTTGATAGTTATTTTTTAGAAATATAGCTAATGATTCCTAGGTGGTCCAATGGTCCAATCATGATCTATAACTCGTTTTTGAGTTATACTTAAAAGTGCATATTTTTTTTTACTTATCTTAACTATTTCATCAGCGATGACGTCGTCAGCATAACAGATTTTTTTTGCATTATTAAGCGTCACTCAAAAACTCAATTTTATCAACATCCTACTTTTGTAGTAGTAGTAGTAATAACATTTATGTCAGACCATTTTGAAACCATTTGCTAACTTTCGAAGAGAGAATTATCAAATCGCGACTGTTTTTTTGAATGGCGAATTTGTTGCTAACGAAGGTTTTTACAACTTCACCGGGCTATAACTAATCGCGACGTAATTAAATAGTTGGAGTCGGTTTTTACATTTTGACTCTACATTTTCGGATGATGACATCATCCGAAAATGTAGAGTTCGTACCCCATCTTATTTAAACAAAACCTTAAACCACATTCAGCTCAGTAAAACTGCAAAAAAACTGACTCTAATTATTTTATTACTATTTGATAAGTATGTCGCGATTTGATAACTCTTATTATCAAATATAGCATATGATTTCGACATGGTCTCATACAAATTTAAACAACTTTTACTAGGAGTTTTGTGATAACATGTGATTGTGATGCATAAGTAATAATTATCTACGTTGATAATACATTATTAAGCATGAATTACGTTCAGGATACAGACAGACGGAAAGGAAGAAAATCTAAAAATATGTTCTGCTTTCCATGAAGGATCATCCAATTAATAAATTCAAGAAATGTGTTAAACTGAAATAATATAAGGTTATTATACCATTGCTGAATATTTAGCAGATAAGAGCGCTTGGAACCAATATAAATCGGTATAATATAAAGTAATAGCCCAGCACTACTTATTTCCCAAACATTTGCCTTTGTTTGTACGACAATCCTACAGAACTAAGTCTAAAGTTAGCTGTTTCTAATGTTGGTTTATTACCGCAAAATTCGTTTCTTGTTGCTCTTATATATAAGTGCTTCAGAAGTATTTTAATGGCCATAATGACCAATTTGCAGTCACGTGTAGACTTTGCGGTTGTTTTGTAGAGTTTGTAAGGTGCGTTCAGTTATTACTATGGTTTCTTTATTTGGATCCCGTAGCTAACTTTTAAAGTATCTTCACGCCCTTATCGCCCAAGGGGTAGGCAGAGGCACAACCAGGGCACGTTCACGACTAGCCGAAGATACTAAGTCCCACAATGTCATAGGTGGCAAGCCTATCGCCAACTTGTAAATACCACATTTTCTTTTCGTTACCCGACCCGGGATTCGAGCCCGGGACCTCGTGAAGTCAAGTCCAACACTTGGACCGCTAGACAACAGAGGCGAACTTTTAAAATTTTAAAATAGGTACATATGAATTTAGGGCATTGTCGTTTCTACTTTATTTATTCAACGGTCAGTGCAGCGCCTGTAGGTTTGTTCGCATTAAATAATTTTCTTTTGCATTAAAGGTATATTCAACATTTTTTTTAATAAAATATAGCTGTCTTTAAGTCGGTTTTATATAATGCAAACTCAAAAAGTACATAATTAAACGACTATTAACTGTAGAAACCGAATCCAACTATTTCATTAGGTACGTTTATGATATTTTTTTTTAAAGAAAGCAAATGATATCGTCGTGGTGGAAAAAATAACACACATCATATAATAATGTTAGAGAAACATAAACTGAATGTGTTATTAAATATAACTCCAAAACCACTAGTTAAATCATGATAATATTTATATAAGATCACCTCGGATCACCTACGTTTCTATTAAAGAACTACCAAAATCGGTTAGCTATTGGAAGAGTAATCTTGTAACAAACATAAAAAAATACAGTCGAATTATGAACCTTCTTTTGTTGGAGTCTGTTAAAAAGATGAACTTTTAACTATTAGCAACCTCCACTCTCTGTATTCCCAAATCTTTGGGAAAACCGAGAGTGTCTCAAAGAAAGAGATGAGAGTGAGATGATAAACTATAAATAGATAAGAATATAAAAATGAATACTTGAAAGGTTAAAAGAAGTATAGAATATGAAAGGCTTTTACACTTAATCAGATCCACCGCCAACACCATGATTTATATTTTTATATGATACTGGAAAACAAACAAGCAAACGGATTTCCTGTTATAAGACATTCTCTTTTCCCCTAGAGACACCAATGGTGGTCATAGTGTGTTGCCAAATTGAGACCAGGATGTTAGGTATCGATCAAAAGTAAATTTATCGGCTACCTTACTCTCCGAACTGGAAGACGTCAACGGCAAGCACTGACCTTATGGCGACAAGAATAGATAAGGCGGTGGTACCAATCCGGGCGTCACTTCGAAACTCTACCACCTAGTTAGATATCACGGTGTTAGTGACGGTAAGCCTATTACGAGTTGCCTGTCAGGAAGGCAGATGGTCTATTTTGTAAAGGAGCCCGGACCAACAGGGTATTTCTATTCTGCAATAGCGTCTATTGCCTTTCTAAAATGTACAGATATTTTTATGATCCAGAGATAATTTATGGCAGCGATTTAATAATACACATTAATATAGATGTGTTTGTAGATTAACCACAAACGTATAATGTTACTACTTTCATTTAGATTGCTGAAAATGTTGCATGTCTGGTTATTACTACAGTGGTTGAGTTTTATGGATATAAAAGTTGTTTTATTCTGAAGTAAGCAGGGCCGCCCTTTTCCTGTAAGTTTAAAGGGTGGCCCTGTTTAACAAAGGAAAAGTGTTCCTTCTCACCTTCAAAATCTTATTTCAAAACTTTTATCTGAATGTACGGATGTTTTGGGGAAAGGACTGAACATCTATACATACATAAATCTCGTATCACAGGATAACATTCCGTAACTGTTGTAATTATATTAATAAAATTTCGTAACTGCAGAGAATATTTTTTTTGGATTCTTAAGATAAAAATACGAATGTATTTATTTTCCTCTCAAAAATACAAATAATTAAAAAACATGTTTTTTTTACATTACTAATTAAGTAGAGATAACACCAAAACAGATACATCTTTTCTGAATTACACATGCACCTTGACATATTATTTCGTCATTTATACCCTTTGATTTTAACCCTAATAAGTACCTACGACGGTATTTTTGTTATTTATTTAATTTTTTTGTTATATGTGATAGGTAAGCGAACAAAAACACGAGTCTACTGACGCTAAGTGACAACCATGACCTATAGATACCATAGGTATTATAGATGCGTCGCTGTCCTGCGGCTGGGATATTAAGCCTCTTGTGCAAGTTGGAAAAACAAAAAGTGCGTTGGTCACTGACAAAAAAAATATAGGATGGTTTTTATTAGGATGTCTCTACGGACCTCCATGGACTGAATTAATAACTAATTTCTCAGGTCTGGTCATTTGATGTAATCGTGGGATCTTGCGCTATTCCATCTATTAATTGTCGACTGAAATATATACTTAAATTATATAACACTTAAATATCAACCACAAACCATTCTCCGGTGCGACAAAGACGAAACCGCAGAGGAAGCCATGTTTACATTCGAAACGCGAAAGATAAACGTTTTACATTCAAGAGATAAAGCAGATATGTTGAGGTTCCCGGATGCGCCGACTAGTTTCCTTATCTAAAGCTGTCGCACCAAAATCGTCCCGGCGGGCCTTCAGGGGAATACACTAAAGCATTTTTTATCGCCACCACGAGAAATATCGCCGTATACTTAGTTAATACCAGTTAATTGGCTATTCGAGCGCAGAGTCACGCCTCAGTGTGTGATTGTCAAGGGAAATTCGCCCTTCTATCCAGGTAGTAAGGCTTCACCGGTGGGTAATGGCTTCTTCAACAAATGACGCAGCTCGTCACGAACCAGCGACAGGCGTGCCGACGTCGCCTGTGGACAAAGTATACAGAATCAGTGAAGTAGCGACACTTCACATACTCTTATACGTTTTTTCTCCATGGGTTTTAAGTTCCTTTGAGGAAAGGGGCCACTGTCAGTGATGAATATAAATATAAAATATTTATTTTACATTACAACAAGAGCATAGTGTCCAACTCGTTGATCGAGGGCCCAACACCACCGATCAAACGTGAGTCTCGAGTTCGTTGTGTCATGATCCTTATTTCTGGGTCTGGGTGTTTATGACATTAATTTGCATCTGCTTAAGTATTTCTAAGTTATATTATGTGTATAACAGGTGTCTAACACCTATAACTCGAATATTTAACTGTTTACTTTAGATTTAGATATTTTTTTGTAATAATTTGTCCAGGGATACCTCTAAACCAACACGTCTATAATGGTTTAGTTTATGTAGGTATAAGCATAGTATCTTCTCAGGACAGAATAGCTTTGGATTTTTTTTTGTAAATTATAAAGTTTAATAACAAGTGTTTTTATTTATGTAATTATTTATTTATCTATATTTATTAATTAATAAGTGTAATAAATACAAATAATTGTACTAAATATGGAAATTTTAATTTTCCAACAGTTTCTTAGGATACATATTCCGTATGAATTTTGTTGAATTCCAACTTTGTATGTGTACAGCTTGAATTTTAATTTTGTATAGATTGTTTATTTTCCCCGTGTTGTTACTAAATATACAAGACCACTGCGGGTGGAGTGCTGTGCAGGAACTTGCCCAGGCAGGGATCCACTTCCTTACCTATTCCTGCCGACATAATGACAATGTCATGTTCCATTTCAGAGGGTATAGATAGCCATGGATTTGCACAATTGGCCTACCACTCCGGCCACAGGACAGAAACGCATCTACAAAATCTATGATATCCGCACTGCTCGTTCGCTATCTTTTGCCATAAAGAAATACCGTTTTAGGTTAAATATAATTAGTTAGACTTGTGTTGAGTGTCGCTACTACAATTCTCTATACTTTGTCTGTGGTTAGAGTTCATCATAGCTCACAATGGGTGTGCTTCACGGCTCACGGCTCGGCTCTGGAGCAGGATTTAAATGTGCTTTGACCCCGCTTGCGGTGGCAGCTGGTCGGTTGAAATGTAATATCCTGCTCAAAGGGATGCCTGTTCCTTGTGAAACATGACTGGAACAACTCATGTAATAACCAGGGCCTAATAGTATATTTTCATCAAACATTCGTAGATTGAGAACTTCTTAGTTACTAGACAACTTGGAGGCCTATCTCCATCTTTTATATACAGATAGAGATAGGATATATTATTAATATTGGCCGTAAGTAGTACATTCGGCTAATTTTGGCTGTCCTGGTTTTATCTCTGCTTACCGTTTTGGGAGCGTGAAGGTATAATTTAAGGTGATTTTTTTTCAGAATACATAGCATCGGATCATTGCAATTTTTAAAGTCTAAAATTGAAGTAGGGATGTGACGACCCGATTATTTGCTAGTAGTAGTAGTGTTAAACAAATAAGGTGGTAGATTTCCAAAACCACTAGTCGTAACTGGTACCACTAGGTTCCATATTCCTACCGTCACATCGGTTGGATTATCATCTTCAACTTTGGAGCGTAGGGTAGTTAGGGCAGTGGGTACAAGGATAATTAGTAAGGTAGGTAGGTATTATATAGACGCGTCACAGCTGTTTTTGTATGGCCTATGTGAACCTATTTCTTGGGAATGGGGATACATATTTTGTATGATTTTTTTTTGTTGAGTTCTAACTTTGAACTTGAAACTTGAAGACCATTGCTGGTGGAGTACTGTGCAGGAACTTGGCCGGGTAAGGATCTATCGCCTTACCTATTCCTGCCATCACAATGGTACTGTCATGTTCCGGTCTAGAGAGTAAGATAACTAGTAGACTTGCAGAATAGACCTTACACCCCAAGCACAGGATAGCGACTCTTATATGGTGTCCATCCATGCTGTCTATAGAAAACAGGAAAACAAAGGTATCTCCCTTTTATAATGAACTCAAACTTATAATTATTACTTCATTTACAAATTTTACAAGCTTATTTCTAAATTTAACTTACATAATGACCAGTAATTTAACATGGGAAATATTTAACAATATTTCCCCAGAAAGAGGAATCTCATTACCCGCTCTGATTGCTAATCCTTGCTCAAATAAACAATTCTAACGTCATTAGACAGATCGGAAAGCGTACAGATCCAATAAACTCCAATTATCGCTAAACAACACGGCGAATTATAAATTACTTCAACACATTAATGAACTCTATAACTTAAGTGTTAAGGTTCAAAATCTCGTGTTTATGGGATATGTATCATTGTATTATCTCAGTAATTAAGTCTAATGTGTTAATTATATTGTCGTTATTCATTAGAGTGCACGATTGTACGTGAGTGGTCCTTATCGGTAGCTGGGCTTATTTAAGATTTGACTTTTTGTAGTAGATATTAGAGAGATACAACGCCACTTGTAGAATTGAAAGGTATTATAAGTGATTGCAAACGGGAAACTGGAACGTTTAATACCTAGATCAACATACCTATTATATTTATTTTACACTAGCTGTTGGCCGCATCTTCATTCCAATTTTGAAGTGACTTTAAAAAGAAAGTTTATTCGGTAAGTTTATATAACAACAATCGTTAGGTATACATACCTACCGACAGTAAGTTTTAGCGATCTCAACTGCAAAAGTTAAAAACTGTACCTAGCGCAGTGAGAGTACCCCATTTATGTTATGTAAAACATAATTCCTTATAATTTAAATTTATAAGTAATTGATCTATAAATCGTACACAAGCAATATGTTCTTAATTAAATAAAAGTTAATGAACCTTTGAATTTAAGGTGCTGATTTTGATTTATGACTTTGTATGGTTTGTGATGGGAAACCAAAACTTCGTCTCCATCACAAACTAAATACTGCACAAAATTTGGTAAATAATTGCCTACTAAAAAAAATAACATTCTTTTTCTCTCGATGCAATTTACTTAGAAACACTTGTACTTTCCACAATATATTTTATTATTTTTATGGTTTAGCCAACCGGTTTCGCTATCCAAGCATCATCAGGGCTATATAACAACTCCAAGTTGGGAAAAGTACAAGTGTTTCTAAGTAAATTGCATCAAGAATGGAATTCCCCCATTTCCGACGATAAGAAGTATAGAATCTTTTTTCTCTCGTTTTTGATTCTATACAGGTACAATACGAAAAATTGATTGTTTTTCTAAAACATTTCGTGTACAGATTTAGTTTTATTACTGTTTTGACGGCCAGTATTAATAACATATCTACAGATGGAAATAGGCCCAGTAGAGTTTTGTTGCTAAGATATTTTTGTTATATTTTTTAAACATAACAACGGTTTCTTGGTTACCAATCTAAAATAGCCCTATCTCTTATCTTAGATATGTTAATTAGTAACATTGGCCCTTATTAGATATATTAATTGCTATATAAATTTTAAATGTACTTTATAGTATTTAGAAATTAGTAAGACTTGAAATATTTCAAAGAGGCTGGAACATAAGACCGACTCGTTGGTCGAGTGGCTAGCGTACACGCCTAACTACATCGACCAAGCGCGAGGCTCGGGTTCGATTGCGACGGGGGCAGGCATTTGTGTGATGAACATTTAGATGTCTGCATTTCCGGGTCTGGGTGTTTATTACATTTATTCTGGTATCTATTTAAGTATTTATATGTATTAGAATCTTTCACTAACATCCATAACATAAAAAAGAAAAACAAAATTACTAAACAGGTTCACAGTATTTATTCTAACTAAAACTATTGTTTTATTTAATTATGATGGATTGAATTTTACTGTGCACATTAAAACTTGCGAATTAATAAAGCTAGCTGACCCGGAAGACGTTGTTTTGCTTCTTTTTTAAATGTAATTTGATAAAAAATTAAAGTGATTCAGCCTTATCCCTTAGGGTTATCAAAAAGAGTTAGTAGCTGATTCTCAGACCTATCGAATATGCATATAAAATTTGGTGAAAATTGGCGTATCACCAGACAAAGCGATATGTGGTGGCTTCTAACTAGGGTTGCTAATAATTTTTGACTGAATATAGTATTTCTAAAAAAAGATAACATAATGCACACAGCATGTTGCCAAAAATATATTTTTACGGAAGAATACTAGTAAAAGTGCACTAACTTAATTTATTTCTTTTTTTGTTTTAGTATTGCAAAGTATAAAAACTGATTTGACTGCCTCGTCGGTCGAGAGGTTAGCGTACACGCTTAACTCAATCGACCAATAGCCAGGCTCGGATCGATTTCCGATAGGGCCAGGCATTTGTGTTATTACAATTGAAATCAATTGATTTGGGGATAGATTCAATTTGTGTATTTGTCGAAATATATTTAATTATTTACTGTTGTATTGGAATATTGTAGTACTCGTACTATAACATTTTTCTTTGAAATTATACGATTAACGTAGGGTATGTTTCTTCAACAGTATATGTATAATATAATCTTAAATAGTAAAAAAATACTAAATTGTATAGTACCTACGTTTGACAACCCTACGGATAACAGTCGAATATTGCAGGACACCAGTGTGCGGGCTGTATACTAAATTTTAAAGTACGTTTGACAACCCTACGGATAACAGTCGAATATTGCAGCACACCAGTGTGCGGGTTGTACTGAAAAATCTTGAATTGTAAACAAAATCCGTGCGGCGATATTTCCAAATTCAAATTTAAAATTCGCATCGCCGCACACCGGAGCGGTAGGTATGCGGGGGCAGTCTGACATCCGCCCGAGGCAATTTTACTGCGCCGCGCCGCGCCGACCGCTGTAACCGCAAACCCCGCCCGCTTTGCCCCGCGCGCCCCCTCCCGCGATCACTGCACGGGCGCGGTGGCGTTGCGATCAGTTGTGTCTGCGTGGAACATTTTATTTCAAATACAAAATGGCGGACATAATGGAAATTATCATTGAAAACGTTAAAAAGTTTCCTGTTTTGTACGACCCTACACACCCGGATCATAAGAACAACAGAATCAAATACAGGACATGGGATGCTATTGCTGAAGCCATGCAAGAAACGAATGGTGAGTAAAATTTAATTTTTTAAAATCTCGTTTATTTTTAATCGACTTTTCACAGAGTAGGTTAGCAATTCGATGCTGTTGAAAATTAGAGTCGGCCGCCTCGTTGGCCGAGTGGCTAACGTCTAACTGCACCGACCAACCGCGAGGCTCGGGTTCGATTCCCGACGGGACCTAGGCATTTGAGTGATGAACTTTTAGATATCTGCATTTGCGGGTCTGGGTGTTTATTCTATTTATTCTGGTATCTGTATTAGACACGTCGACTAGCACCTATAACAGAAGCATATAATTTGCTTACTTTGGGGTTAGATTAAATTTGTGTAACTTGTCCGGGAATATTTTTATTTGTATTTTGTATTTTTCTCTTTCATCGCTTAATATGCTGTTAAACCTTACGAGGTAACTATGAACCATGAACCACAACCTACATTTCTATGTTCTTTTTTATATTTAATCGCTTCAAGCTTGTTGAGGAACAGGTTTGATACTCGTGTGGTAAAGTGGTAACAGTATCTTTGCTATCGTTATCTCCGCTACTGTGGTAATGACGTCACAATTTAGAACACTGGAGTAGGTAGATATTATTCAAATGTTCAAATGACGTCATGAATGTTATTATGTAGACGTTCTTAATTGAAAATATTACCTGCTTACCACATTCCAATTGTGGTTAAACGTATTTATAAGTTCTTTTTGTCGAGATCGAGAAAAAAAACCGTAGGTACACAGTTTTTATAATATACTACTAGCTGTTTTATGCAGCTTTGCCTGCACTGCACCGATTTTGATAAAACAAAGCCTATGTCACTCAGGTATATTGTAGCATTCTAAAGGTGAAATAATTTTTGAAATCGGTCCTGTAGTATCGGAGCCTATTCATTTCAAACAAACAAAAACTCGAACATTTCCTCTTTATAATATTAGTATATTTAACCTGCCGACCGGGCGAACTTCGTACCTATCGCATAACATTAACAGCTGCTAAGTTTGTATAGGAAAAGCTAGTGTTGTTTTTCTAAGCTCTCCTTCAGTTTTCCCTTTTTCTCTTCATAAGATATTTTTTCTGACAATAACCAACACAACAAAAAAGTATTAGAATTAATGAAAATTGGTTCATCCTTAAAAGCGTGATAAGATGACCGTGTGAAATAGGGATTCATTTTTATATATTACTAGCCGACCCGGCGAACGTCGTATTGTTTCACGTTAATAACAATACCATAAAATAAAGCAAGTATTGATTCCCCATTTTTCATGCAATTTTCCCGGTTTTTTTATAAAATTATTTTCTTGACTATAACTAACGCAACAAAAAAAAACAGCAAAATCGATTCATCCGTTTAGGCGGGATGCGATGACCACACGAAATGGGGATTAATTACACCGTCCTATTAATAAACAGGGAGTAAAGTACGCAAAGGTTCAACCTCGCATTATAGTCTTTATTACAACGTGATACAGACTATAATATCAACTTAATTTTACGCCTACCCTAGTCCATCTTTATTA
Organism: Calephelis virginiensis; assembly: GCA_002245475.1. Taxonomy (NCBI): domain Eukaryota; kingdom Metazoa; phylum Arthropoda; class Insecta; order Lepidoptera; family Riodinidae; genus Calephelis; species Calephelis virginiensis. The sequence goes on along the minus strand of NJDC01000702.1, from coordinate 342,315 downwards.
ATAAGACTGACATCGTTTATTGAATTTCAAATAATTAAGTAGGTACATATATATCTTCACGCCCATATCCCCGAAGAGGTAGGCAGAGGTACAACCAAGGCACCCACGACTAGCCGTAGACACTAAGTCCCACAATGTGATAGGTGGCAAGCCTATCGCCAACCGGGTACATTTCCAATCCCGACCAACATTTTTTTTTAATTAGAAAATTGGAAAAATCCAATTTACTTTTTGTTGGCCGACCCGGGATTCGAACCCGGGACCTCATGCAGTCAAGTCCAACACCCGGACTGCTAGACCACAGAGGCGAGGTACATATATTGAGTAAAATTAGTCAATAATGGTGACATATGTGTTCAGTTAAGTCCACAAGAGAAATATTTATGAAGAATTTAGGGTATCATTAATTTCCTCGTCAAAAATCACTCGATAAATAAATAAATATCCCTGGACAAGTCACACAAATTAAATCCAACCCCAAAGTAAGCCAATTAGGTATATGCTTGTGTTACGGGTGTTAGTCAACGAATCTAATACATAGGAATAGCTAAATAGATACCAGAATAAATTTAATAAACACCCAGACCCGGAAATGCAGACATATAAGGTTTCATCACACAAGTCAGCCCCCGTCGGGAATCAAATCCGAGCTTCGTGGATGGTAGATGTAGTTAGGCGTGTACGCTAGCCACTCGACCTAAGCGGTCACCTCGTTGAGGTTAGGTAAGGATACCATCGCTTTGCATAATGACCCTGACTTGACTGATTATGACAATTTACGATTTATTATGAATAATTTTATCTGATATTGCAAAATTTGGTTACAACTTGATGCAATTTTATAAATCTTCACAAATGGCAGATGCCCACGGCCGTACCAAAAACTAAAAAAGCGGTCAAGTGCGAGTCGGACTCGCTCATGAAGGGTTCCGTAGGTAGCAGCAATTATTATAATGTAAATGATCTTTCAGTTCATTCATTCAATTTTAATTTTATATAAGTGGCCTCTGTGGTCTAGCGGTTCAGTTGTTGGACTGGAATGCATGAGGTTCCGAGTTAAAATCCCGGGTCGGGTAACAAAAAGAAAATTGGGTTTTTCTAATTTTCTAATAAAAAAAAAAAGTTGCCCGGGATAGGATATGTGCCCGGTTGGCGATAGGCTTGCTACCTATCACATTGTGGGACTTAGTATCTTCGGCTAGTCATGGGTGCCCTGGTTGTCCCTTTGCCTACTTCTTCGGGGATCTGGGCGTGAAGATACTTTTTGGTTCAGTGGTTACAGTTTTCGTCACTTCTGAAATTGGGCCATTCCAAACTACATAGCGCCATCTCTTGACAGTGAAGCACTACTATATTTTTAAGGTTTGGTGTTATAGTACCTATTAAAAAACTACTTACTAGATCTCGTTCAAACAAATATTTATTTTTTGTTTTTACGATCTATTTTACAAGTTACACACACATTTTACCAATTTGGAAAATTTGGAAGTGTCTCTCGCTTTCTCTTTTAATAAAAAAATGACAGTAGAAACCTCAATATCATTTTTAATGACCTATTTATTGATACCCCATACTTATGGATTTGACTAAAAAAAAATTGAGTTTTAGTTCTAAGTGTAGAGAACCCCGAAACTTATGGCTATTTTTCTAATTTTGCCTAAAATTCTAATGCGGTTCACAGAATATATCTACTTACAGAGTTTCAACAGCACAGCTTATAGTTTTAGAAAAAAGTGGCCGTAACATACGGACGGACAGACAGACATGAAGAATTATATGGGTTCCGTTTTTTGCCTTCAGCTACGGAACACTAAAAATAACTTATGGTAAAAAAATAACACAACAATATAATTGTGATCGCTTCTAAGTTTTAGTGGTCCAGTGTTAAACTTGACTTCTGACATCTTGGGTTCGATAATATTCGAAATGAAACAATACTGTTGTCGTATTGGATATGTGCCCGATTGACAATAGGCTTGTATTACATTGTGGATATTGTTTTCAGCTAGTAGTGGTTGCTCTGCCTACCTCTTTGGGGATACGGGTGTAAAGATACTTTCGCAACTGTTTACATTTTTCAATCCCGGCGTTATGTTGACTGTATCTATGGGCGATCGTAAATTTTGGATCCTATTATTTTCACTGTGTGGCAGAGTCTCCTATACAAAATTATAACATTTTTTTGTTATGTTATTGGAACGTAAACAAGCAGACGGATTGTATGAAATTGACGCCGCCTAGAGACACCAAAGGTGGTGATAGTGCGTTGTTAACATAAGACTGGGATGTTAGACCTCGAGCTGAGTAAGTTTACCGCCTACTTGCTTCTCCCAAATGGAGCACGTCAACGGAAAGCACCGACGTTATAGCGGCAGGAATAGACAAGTCAGTGGTGCCAATCCGGGCAAGTCGCTGCGAAACTCCCACCCAGTTAGATGTCACGATGCTAGTGACGGTAAGCCTATGCTCACCTTTTTCAAACTGAGCAAAGAAGCCCGGACCAACATGGGGGAAAATAACAACGATAGATTAAAATATATTTGTTGACATCTCTGAATATAGTCGATAGTATGATCTTTTCTTCAGATGGTGGGTACGAAGTTCCTAATTATGATTGAGTAATTACAGAACTCTGATGGCAAGAGATAATCACAGCTTATAGACACTATACCGTACTCGCGTTGCTGTCCTATGACCGGGACGTTAAACCCATTGTGCAAGTTTACTGGCTACCCTTCTTTTAGATGGAAACATGACAGTCAATATGCCGGCAGGGATATCTAAAACGGTGATTCCCAACCCACAGTTCATCATATCAGCGGTGATGTTGATAGTGAACCGTTTTCCCTTTGATTATCTCTAGCCAGGCAGGAAGGCAGATGGTCTATTCTTAGCAAAGGATCCGGACCAATACGGGGGATGTTATATGATAAACATATTGTGTTTTACTCTTCGAATAGTGGATACAAAGCTATAAACAAAAAATTTGTGTTTCTATAACTGTTTTTAGGGGCCAATATAATATGTTTTTGTTTTATTTTACAGTTGATCTCATCAGAAACAAGTGGAAGAATTTACGTGATTCTTACGGCAAACATCTGAGAGCAAACAAAGGTGAAACGGGGAAACATATAATCCGGTACAAGACCTGGCCATGGACAGAGCAGATGTCCTTCTTACTACCTTACTTAGAAATGTCAGGACTACAACCTAGTTCAGGCTCTACTCCACAACCTAGTTCAGGCTCTACTCCTACAAAACCTGAGAGCTACATTTGTCAACCGTCCGAACCGTCTACACCTTCTCTGCGACCACCGAGTACATCTCCAACACCTGATCTCAAACCCACTCCTCAACCCTACAGTCAAAACTATGAAGAAACTGGCAACTTTTCCAATTATACAAATAAAACAATCCTAACAGATTATGACGAAACAGATTTAATTTTTTTAGGATATTCAAAAACTGTCAAGAGAATGTCATTACGTCGGCAAGCTTCTGTCAAGTTTGAAATAGCTAGAGTGATAATGGAGGCTGAACTGGAACACGCTCAGGAGGTCAGCTCCTATGATCATAGATCAACGACAGTCAATAGCCTACATGAGATCGACATAGATGTAAAACCAATTTTTTGAAGCAATAAATACTACTAGACTACGCCCAATGAGCAGTTGAAATATTTTTTTTACCTGGAAAACCCTTTATGTACATTAAAAAATACTTATGTCCCTAGCCCCCAATATTTAAAAAAAAACAACTTAGTTGTAGAACGCATAATAAACGTTCCATTATATACTATTTAATTAATGGTTTATATTATAGCTCTAAGGATTTACTACTTTTATATTTGTATACCATAAATGTTGTCAAATATTCTTATATGTTATCAATACAATATGTAAAGTACAAAATTACTTGCCCGTGAAAAAATATTAACAAACGAAATCAAATTGTCAAGCATTGACAACTAATTTGTCAATTGTTGTTTTTTGCAGGTTTTTTCCATTTTAACCTAATTTGACAGCTTTTGGTTCATAAATCAATTGGAATTTCTCATAAATATGGCTATTTGCAACCAAAATCATACTAAAAGAGAATATCTGAGAGTTCACGGATTACGTGTGCAAGATCCTCTAATGGGGATATTAGTTGGCAACCAGTCACTTATTTTGCGCACACATGACTTGCTCGAAATCAATCTAGCCACATCACTAGGTTGCTACCTAGAAATAAAAGATGCTGATAGTTTTGGCGCCATCATGATAGAAGATGGTCGTAGTTTTTTGGTAACTGAACTTCGTGTAAATTATAAGTAAAATTAGTTAATTTGGGTGGCAATTAATTCAATTTTGTTTAGTTCAAGTGCAGAAGTGAAATATTTATAAAGTAATTAGTGTATCTTTCCTCGTTGCCACCAAATCTCTCTAAATGAGCTTGAGTAAAGAGGCTACCGCTTTACTTAAAACCCTGACATGACTTTGACTTATGACCTGAAATGATTTATTACTGCTAAAAAGAATTTATTCATACGGAAGACTTGGCAGCATAACCTTAAGGTTTTAGCCGGCCCCAGAAAGGGGCAAATTAACAAAAAAAAGCAAAAGAAACTGGAGGTGTGAAATGGTATATTCACTTATTCGCTTGTATACATTTTGTAAGCATTTAATAAAAACTGGTTACAACTTGCGCCTGACACCAAATCTATCTCAGCGCACCAACTAGTTTTTCTAGACAGTTTGTAATTTGTTAGATTAATTAAATACTCAAAATGTGATTAAATAAGTTTAAAATTAATGTTGTTTTTTTTTTATATTATTGCAAGACAACGAATGGAACAGACATGACCCTTGTTGGTGAGCAATATAGGTCACCTACGATTCTAAACTTAATTCGTTGCATAATATTAAAATTTTTAATTATTTATACGGGATTCTTACAAATATATCGACAAGTAAAATATAATAAAAAATATGTCGTGAGTATCAGGTATAAATAATTAAAAATGTTAAAAGGTCACATACTATAAACTCCAATAGTGTTAATGATGTGATGATAGTGTTGATGTTGTATAAGTAATTGTATCGTCTACCATAACCTTCATACTAACCCTAAACATTTCCATAGCAAACAGTAACTTTATGGCGGTAGGAGAGGAGGTAAAGCGGTAAATTTCAGTTAGTCCAAACCAGAACTATGAACTAGTTGGTATCAACAATGTAACCTGTGCTCGTCTTTTACATGCTAAGCAAATGGATATGTTTCATAGTAGTTTTTCAAAGTCACAGTGGGTACCTATATGAAAGTTAAACAAAATTGCATTTTGGTAACCTTATTTCTAAAAGAACTTAAAAAAGATAGGTGCTTCATGTTTGGCCAGTTAATTAAATAAAATAAATTAAAAAGGTAAATAGTATAAGAGCTTTGGTAGTGTTTGAGGTGTACAGGTAATTCTTTAATCACATTAAAATAACAGTGTCATTACGAAGGCTTAAACTGGAAACATACACACACGGCTGACAGCCGCGATTTACGGGATAGATTTATAATGAAAGTACATTAAGTCGTGCAAATTATCGGACGTAAGTCGCGGATGTGTCCTTGAGCGTTCGGAAATCCGGAAGAAAGGTATCTGGCGCGCGTGATGTTTATGTCAGCCGTACCTAAGCGTCCGCGGACAGTATGTGCACACTTATCAGTCGCGGCTCTAAGCCACATCCGTAAACCGTGCTGATAATATGTTTTATTTCCAGCTTTACAAAGTGATTGCATTGACATACACTGGCGGTGGCTTTATAGAAGAGACGATGGATCCCTACCTGGTAAATTTACTGCAAGACATTCTACCACAATTGTTATTTTTTGGCAATGACACATTTAACCTATACTCTCTTACGAACTGCGGAGGAGAGAGGAAGATATATTCAAGAAGGTACTACCATTAATCACTGACCGCATTCGTAACAGTTAGTTCCGAGAAAGAGTGGGATTTAGAGTGTTGGTGTAAGATGAGAATGTGATGAAAAGTTCGGTCATATGAAAGAAATGACAGATGAAAGATTGACAAAGCAATGCAATACAATGCAAATGTAGACGCATGTAGGTAGCGAGGGAGATCAAATCGCTATGGTATTTCTGAGGGTGGTATCAAGTGTCTCCAAAACTGGCGTTGTTGTTTGAAAAGAGAATGTGGAAGAAGCCAGGCAGGTCTGCAAGGATAGTGAGATTTGCACTCGATACTCTCTATCAACGCCGTAAGGCACTTGACGTAAAGATATTTATGTGTAGCTACTACCACTTTTTAGCAATGAAATCGTATTAAGATCATATAAAACGGTGCTAAAGAAGAAGTATCATACCGCTTCGCCTACAATGCCAGTTGCCAAATTATAGGTATTGGCTGGTATGTGGCATTTGAATGGCACCAAAAGAGCATAGGTTTTGGTACATAGTATCAAGTATGATCCCAGTAATCAGCTGTAGATTACTCTCGCGGGCAGCCCTAAAATTATTTCCTTACCAAATATCAAATCGGTCCTCGGTTTCGACGAATGACAGGGGCAAAACAAACACACTTTCGAATTATGTGTATACTATGTATGTACCTGCTAGCTTTCTCTCCCTCTCTCTCTTTTCTATTTTTCTTTCTCGCCTATAAGATTCTCCCAAGGAATGAAACATGGCCGCATGTACCTAATTTAAGTAGCACATAAACAATATCTTTCTTATTAATAAGCGCGGCGTAAATTAGTCAAAGGTTTAACCATGGATTGTAGTCCTTATCACAATGTGATACAGACTATAATATCAACTTAATTTTATACCGACCTTAGTCCATATTTATTAATAAGACGGTATAAGTATTCAACTATATTTTTAGATACTTTTGTTCGCCATAAATTCTTCCATAAACATTAATCAGAAATCAATTTCAATTATGTACGGTGCAACTTATTTTTGGGTCCCTCAATGTATAGACGTTCGCCATTATTCTTTGTCAAATTGTTTTTCATCCATTGCAAAAACACTGAACCTCGAGAAACTATTGGCGACAAGAATCCAGCTCGGTGCCATCACCCTAGAAGAGACATTCTACACGAAATTTTATTTAACCTACGTAAATACTAAAATAGAACTAACTCGATAACAGCTGAAATATAGGGTTGTCAACTGTTCAAAAAATTTTGATATGGAAAACTACAAACAAAAAGTAAGAGTTAAATTTTGTGTTTTTGCAAATAAATAGTTTCGACGTTCAATTATTCTTTAATAGACAAAAAATTACACAAATTTGCTGATAGTAATAAATAATTGGATTGATAGGAGTTATGGTGAAATCGAAAGAAAAAATGGTCACAGTTTTTTTCATAATAATTGAATTTCATGTATCTACATAATGATTGAAACTACTTAATTTCGGGTTCATTATTCAAATTAGTTCGTTTTAGTCCAAATTATTTCATTTTGGGTAATATTACCAAAACGATCTCTAGGTAGGCCGGGCTTTGCCTATTCCTGGCGTTGTTATGACAGTGACATCTTGCAGTTCGAAGAAAAGAGTAGCCGGCACATTTGCACATTAAACTTGAATAATGGCTGCTTATAACACCCCTAGACAAATTTAGAAAAAGTGAACAGATAAATTCTATCTATTATCAAACCTACTTATAATCAAATTAGAAAAAATACCTTCCTCCAAAAAAGGAAAATGACATGCTTTTGTTACGCTTGCTAAAGGTATTCAGTAACAGCTATTTACACCCACAGTTATCAAATCATATATAACAGAATAAGCATGTTCATTTCATGTAAAGAAATACAAATATCGATAATGTTCTTACAAAAACCTTGGGAATAAAACTCCAATTCGTCGGTGATTGGTGTGTCTGATCGGTTCAGTAAGCAGTCAGACCACCTATACACCAACACACCACCTAAACAAGATGGCAATGATGCGTTGCACCAATTTGATGCTGAAATATTAAACATGTTGCGTGAGTTTATAGCCTTTTCACTTCGTCTGAATTTCACGGCGCTGATGTCGTAAAGTGACCTTTTTTTGAAATGGCTATAAATTATATTACTGTAACGCAATTAGTCTGGTTTGTGACAGCCCTGTGGTGTATCCAGTATGGCGAGGGAACCAAGGTGGCCGAGTGTCGCGTTACACTGAATGGGCGGACATTTCGAACAGTTTTGCTAATCCGCCTGACTTTAATATATTCCAGACAAAATGGATTAACTGAGCTGTATTTTATTTTACAAAAACATGTATCATATTTAATGATAGCTTACTCTCGGTTTGCATGTTCCGTGGATATTAAAATACTTTACAATATCAAAATGTAATAATGCTTTTCCTATTCCTCGTAATCGTTTTACTACAAAATTGTTATGCTTTGTCTGTATGATAGAGATTTTTTATAATATTGGAACGCAAATAAGCTGACGGATTTCCTGATGTTAAGAAATTCACGCCGCCTAGAGACACCAAAGGTGGTAATGGTGCGCTGCCAACCTGAGGCCAGGATGTTAGGCCTCGAGCAAAAGTTTACCGGCTACCTTACCCTCCGAACCGGAACACGTTATGACGTTATGGCGGCAGGAATAGGTTAGGCGGTGGTGCCAATCCGGTCGAGTCGCTGCTAAACTCTACCACCTAGTCAGATATCACGGTGCTAGTGACAGTGAGCCTATTCTCGCCTTTTACGAGCTGCCTGGCAAGGAAGGCAGATGGTCTATTCTACAAAGGAGCCCGGACATTAATAACATATTGACATTTTTACATGACATTAGACAAAACCAATTTAGTTTCTGGCTTTTACTCTGTTTATTGCATATTTTATTGAATAACGTTACTTTACGGAAATCCATTATAACATATGTAGAATAAGCCTCTGTTACACACACAGTTACAGTAAGTACAATACATTTCAACAGTACAGTACAGTACATACAGTACAATGATTCACCGTGTTGGTTCGGGTCTGCAGAGTAGTAGGTACAGATCATCTACCTCTCTGTAAGGCAGCTCATAAGAGGCGAGCTCTGGTTATATAGGTCATCACCAATTAGACCACTGGTGGTCGAGCGCTGTATAAGAATCTCCCCGGGTAGGGATCCACCCCTTACCCATTTGTGGCGCCATAATGATTCTATCATGTTTCGTTAAGGAGGGTAGGGTAGCCGGTAGACTTGAACAATAGGCCTCACTCCCCGGCCACAGGACAGCGAAGCACCTGTCACATAACAGAAAGAAACCTCTTTCAAACTAAAAAATATATTTTTTAAATCGATTAAGAAATGAAGGTGAAATCGATTAAAAATATAAAACATATAGGCATCGAGCATATGCTCTTCTACTTTTTTTAAGTATAGTAAGAACAGAATTTGGCTTCTTTTAATTGTTTAGATATTTAATCACAATGAATGACTGAACATTAATCTGCAAAAACAATAACAATTATTAAAAAAATATCACACTTAAATCATTATAATATTTACACAGAGATGGCCTTATCGCTTAGGAGCCACCTATTTTGTAACAAATTTAATTTTTAAAAGAGTGTAGCACCATATTATTGAAATTATGATATTCCGATCGAATTAATCGTAAACATGTAATTAAATTTAGCAATTCCTAAAAATCAGTTTTGAATTGCAAGTTTCCCAAATTTTAGGAATTTATATAAATAGATCAGTCAACAGATTGTACTAATCCTTTGGCATTGGGTCGAATCGCGCAATTTGTCCAGAGATGGGTTAATAATACTTTTAGAAGCTAGTTTTGTATTGATTACATGCCTTTTTTTCTGTATATTTTTTTATAAATATCGAGAGTTTTGGAGATCGAGAGAAAATATGAACGCAGTTTTTCAAATTTAATTTTGTATTATGTAAAATTAACCAATTTTGGTGGCAGATTGTATGATTTTGTTCCGTTATTGTGCGTAAATTTCACCAATAAATTCTCTTTTCGCGTAGTATTCATGTATATAAAAATCTCACTCGAAGAGCTTAGGTAGAGGGATACTACGGCTTTACCTAAAACCCTGACCTGATTTATTATGACAACTTCTGACTATTTTGAACCATTTATGCCCAATCTCACGAATGCATAAATTGATATCAATTACTTAACCTTGATTATTTAGTATTATATTTAGATTATTTACTTAATTATCCGAGGGTGGTGTCAAGAGTCTCCGAAACCGGTGTGTTTGTATGAAAAGGGTTATGAATGTGAAGGAAGCAAGACAGGTTTGTCAGGATCGTGAGGTCTGGCACTCGATACTCTCTGCCTACCCCGTAAGGGACTTGGCGTGAAAATATGTATGTATGTATGTACTTAACCTTGATTAATACGCCCTTGCTTAAAATGAAACGTTTACCTAATTTAACTTCAACCCTTACAAAACCTATCCTTAAAGTAGCGCAACACACTCACAGACACGTCTAACTTATAACCCTCTTTTTCCGTCGGGGGTAATAATTAGTAACTAGTGGTCGCCCGGTCGAAATTCTACCATAATGAATTTTAATATCTTGTTGGTAAGAACGCTATCTTCATTTATCAAGACCAAGTACATTGTTTCCAAACATTATAGTGCGCCATCTGTGATCTTTTATCGTTATCATCAATATATTTGTTTGTGTGTGTCAAATGGATAGTAGTGTGGGTAATGTTTTCTTTATTGATTTAATATACTTTATAAGCATTATCATTGAAAAATATTAGCGTTCTGCACTTTTCCTACACATAAACTAGGTACAAGTGTACCAAATTTTATGCTCCTGCGTCCGCGCAATCTTCGTAAAAAGGGGTCCAAATTTTGGCATAACGTATTAATACACATATATCGCCTCTGTGGTCTAGCGGTCCGGGTGTTGGACTTGACTGTATGAGGTCCTGGGTTCGAATCCCGGGTCGGCCAATAAAAAGAAAATTGGATTTTTCCAATTTTCTAATTTAAAAAAAAATGTTGGTCGGGATCGGAAATGTGCTCGGTTGGCGATAGGCTTTCCACCTATCACATTGTGGGATTTAGTGTCTTCGGCTAGTCGTGGGTGCCTTGGTTGCCTACCTCTTCGGGGACATGGGCGTGAATAT
>NJDC01000702.1:293406-310290 GCA_002245475.1 Calephelis virginiensis | reverse complement strand
TCAGGGCGACAGACTGAGGAACCTCCGTACAATGCGTGCTGTCCCCAAAACGGACATTATTATTATTATTATTAAAGGACAATGATCAGTGTTTGTAGAAAACGCTTTCATTAACGAATTTTTAGTGATAGTTATCTCGTTTTGTAATCTAAAATGATCAGATAGTGGATGTAATTAGTTCTAGTCATTATTGAATGGGAGAGACAAGCAGGTATCGGTGTCGGCCGCCTATAGAGCTTAATTAAGTTAACAAATGAACCCGGCGCGCCCCGCCTTATCTGATGCGGCCTTTTCACTGCCATGATGGATGAGCTCCTCAATCGATTCCATTTGTTTGAATCTTTGCTACTCAATGACTATCGTACATAACATCGTTGTTCTTGTAATTACGTTTAATAAAAAAAGAAAAAGTTTTTAACAAAAAATACAATTTTGTGACAAACTTTTATTTATAATAACTGTGCTCAGTAGTAGACTTGAGAAGTACTATTCAGGACGAATCAAATAAGCTCAACCAAAGCCTGGTGAAGTTGTAAAACCCGCGAGGTTGGCAACATATTACTCAATCATAAAAAACCCAAACACGGTAGGACAATATTGGGATTTAAAACTCCTATGATCACTTTTACCATCCACTATCATATCAGCTCCCTTGCATCACAACATTTCATTATCATTAAACGTTTGTACCTCTCTTGCGCCCGGCGCCTAACGCCGAGCGACGAGCCACAAATACTCCTCCACCAAGTCCACCCAGTAACCAGAACGCAGCACCAAGTCGAGGTACGGTCTCCCGGGAGACAGCCCTTGGTGCTGGCGTTGTAGGTAACAGCCCAATCCATCTAAATAATGATGTCTCGGGCTGAGCATTCTGCTCGGCCCACAAAGTTCGGTGAAGTTGTAAAAATCGTAAGATTAGCAACAAATTAGTCATTCAAAAAAAAAAAAAAACGTTTGTATACCAAAAACCAACTCAGTTAATCATTGATAATAGCTGCTCTAAAATTAACTGTCCAAATTCTGCCCGAACGTACGTAGTTTAATTTCAAGTAAATAAAAGCTGTTAATTAGTTAATAAATGTCTCTGAATTAATTATATTCAACTAACCCGAAAGTAAGCAAATACCATGTGTGTAAACAATTACTTGTGTACTGAGTGTTATATTTAAAAACACCCAAATCCAAAAATTCTGACTAATATATTTCATTTACTTCGTCACACAAACATTGACCTGTCGGAAATCGAACCCGAGTCCTACAACGGTCGCAAACTAACAAAGCTATCGAGAAATAACGGGAATACCATAAATTGAATAAAGGATAAAATAGAACAAGTTGAAATCCGTCATAGATATGATATGGGTAGACAAACCGAGGGACATCCTTAGGGTTGAGAGGAGACGACAGTAATTAATATCCTGGACAAAGCTACGCTGATGTATGTGAGCTGTCATGCGCTCGCCACTGCGTCTCACATTTGTATCCCGGGAGGGGATTATCCTGGGTCCCGACTGTCGGGATAACATGCTTCATACTCAACGTGCACGTTTGTCATACGGTACGGAAGTATACCAGCGATGTTTGCATGTTGTATATTTATTTTAGAAATCTTTATGTGATGCCTCTGTGGTCTAGCGGTTCAGTTATCGGACTTGACTGCATGAGGTCCCGGGTTCGATTCCCGGGTCGGTCATCAAAAAGAAAATTGGGTTTTTCCAATTTTCTAATAAAAAAAATGTTGCTCAGGATTGGATATGTGCGCGGTTGGCGATAGGCTTGCCACCTATCACATTGTGGGACTTAGTGACTTCAGCTAGTCGTGGCCGTGGGTGTCCTGGTTGTGCCTCTGCCTACCTCTTCGGGAATATGGGCATGAAGATACTTACTTACTTTTTGTGTTGTATTGGCGACGTAGTTTTTATTGACGCAGTCACTGTAGTATAAAAAGTATTTTCACGCCCATATCCCCGAAGTAATAATTATAATAGATTCTTTACGGTTTAGTTGTACGACTACCGTCTTAAAAAAACTTTTTTTTTGTTTAGGCATATTTTTCTAGTAACATATTTTTTTTTAATTCTATAAATGTGAAAATAAGAAACCTGACATGGTTAGTAAAAGATCATAATAATAGTTTTTAATTGTTAAACTTATATTTTATTTTGACATTCCGTATTAGGTAATTATAATTTAGCGAATTGTTAAATTATTTTTAAAATTATCGTACCATAAATATTTTTATATATTTTTTTCATAATGTTTTGTGGTGGCAGAAGTAATTAAAAAAATTAAATGCGTTTACTTGTGAAGAAAATTATATCGAATGTGTCAACTTTTCTATTGTTTCTTGGTTTTTTTTTTCGTCTAAAGTATTGATACATGACAGTTTGTATCAAATATTTGCCAGTTAAGTATCTATAAGTCAGTATTTATGAAGGGCTACCTAGACCCAAACAGAGGCGCTCATGACAAGCTGAAGACAGTAAGTCCCATAACGTGATACGCGGGAAACCTATCGCCAACCGCACATACTTATCCAATCCCGGGCAACGTTATTTTTAGAAAATTGACAACTCATGTTTAAAGTTACCTGACCCGGGAATCCAACTTGGAACTTCATGTAGTCAATACATTAGACCACTAGACCATATTTTCTTTTTGTTGTCCGATACGGAGATCGAACCCAGGACACAGGAACGCTAGGCCACAGAAGTATTTATAGGAAACATAAAGTATATAATTATATTTACATAAATTTACACAAACATAACAATAGCAGCATCCTGTTAGAACGTTTAGTTCATTTATAGGCCATCAATGTTTAAAATTTAGTTACAACGATAAAATTCTAAAGTGCATAAGAAATTACATAATGGCGAATGAAATTGTAAATTGATTATCTGCAAGAAATTTAAAATTGGTAAAATAATGGTTACAAAAAGGTGAACTTTAGAACTTACAATCTATTTAAGCAGACTAGCTGTGGTCGCTCATTGGTCAAAATTCGACCTTAATAAATTTTAATACGAGTATGTTTTTCATAAGAACGCCACCTTCATTTATCAGGACCAACTACTTTGTTCTCAAACATAAATGAATATAGTTTGTGTTCCATCTGTAGTTTTTATCGTTTTCAATATTTTTCTTTGTGTATCAAATGTATGTTAGTATGTGTAATGTTTTAATTATTGATTTAATGCACTTTACAAGCATTAATATTGAAAAATATTAGCTTTCTGCACTTCTTCTACATATAAGTGACAAGTGTGCCAAAGGACAATGGCAGAATATTGTCTGGTTTGTGGTAGCGTCCATAGATTTCACTAAAACAAAACAAGTAAAATTATTTTTAACGACTTTTCATGTTTTCAACGTTTTTCTTAAAAGCCGGAGTTTTTTTATGATATAAAAACATTTCAACTGATTTCGAAGTAGGTATATTAAACTCCAATTGATAACAGTGGTGTGACACTTACAAATACTAACAGTATGAATCGATTGTATCGATTATGAAATGAATAATCGATACAATTTATTGTATTTTTAAAATACGCTTGATTGAACTCAATTATTTCATGTTTAACATCGATATCAATAAGATAATTGAAGTATTACAACATTAAAATCCAATAAAAATCGCATATCGAATCATCAAATCGGCTTAATGTTTAATAGATTTTACATTAAATCGAGTCTAATGTCACAGCTCTACTATCGTTTTTGGCAGTGACAGTTTGACAGTTAGATTTTGTTCTGTGGTTAGATGCTACAGAACACATATACCTACATTAATCTGTGCTACAGAATACTTTTGCGTTTGTCGTTTCCGTTGTGTTTTATGTGTTTATTCGATTTATTAGTTATTCTTACCTGATCTGGACTGTTCATGGACTGAATGATATTGCCCCGTCTGACTACTGCTTACCCTTGGGCTCTGATTTTGCTTTTGCGTGATATTGAGATGATTCTGAACTTTAGTTTAAAATTACTGAAAAACTCTTCACCGCGGTGTATTATTCATACCTCCAAGTAGCATAGCGTAATACTATATACAGCCTATAATAAAATAAATGTGGAAATCAACATGCTAACCAGATTTGAAATCAAACTTCTTAATAGTAAAAAAGGAGTAAAATTGTGTTTACTTCATTTTATTTGTTGTTTATTCATGATATGTTTGATTTAATGTTAATCTAACATATTAATAAGTGAAGTCATGTGATAATGAAATAGAACATGACTATGTTCATTCATAACCTAAAAATCAAAACATTTCAAACTCCGATATCTTTTTTTTTTCGGCTTTCCCGAATGAAAATAAACTAGCTTGTAGACTCAGGTATTATTACGTAATCTTAGGCACATTTTTCTTTTACGGGACGCTACAATCTGATTCCAGACAATTTTCACTATAAAGATCTGCCACTGTCCTTTCGTACTCCTGAGTCAGCACAATCCTGTTTGTAAAAAGCGGTCCAAAGTTTTTGATTCACGTATTAATATATAAAATATACTTAGATAATAATATACCTGGACAAGTTACAAAAATTGAATCTAACCCTAAAATAAGCAAATAATATGCTTGTGTTTTTATACATACTACCTATCAATATCTACGTATTAATATCTTTATATTATATATTATACGTAATGACAAAACTTTCGACCCCATTTTACGAAAATTGCGGTGACGGAGGAGTATGAATTTTGCACACTTATAGTTTATGTGTAGGAGAAGTGCAGAACACTAATATTATTCAATAATAATGCTTATAAAGTTCATTAAATCAAAAAATAAAACATTACCCACACTACCATGCATTTGACACACACAAACAAATACATTGATGTTGGCGATAAAAGATCACAGATGGCGCACTAACTATTCAGAAAACAACAATAGTTTGTCTTGAGAAATGAAGATGACGTTGTTATCAATTTAAGGTCGATTTTCGACCAATGGGCGACCATTAGTTATCATAATTAGGCACAGTAAAACTGCAAAAACTGAATCAACTATTTCGATATAATTCTTTTATTGAAAGATATCCAATTAATAGTTTTTGAGTTATACTTTATAATGTGTATAGGTTGTTGTATAGTGCAGTATCGTATAGGTAGTAAGTATACAATGTAATTGTAGTATTGTTTGTATGTTGTACGAGTATGTAGTGAACTTTCGCAAAAAATTTGTAGACTATTAAATATAACTCAAAAACCACTGTTCGGAGCCTTATAAAATTAATATGGGACCTCCTCGGAATGATGATCTAACTCTATCAAAAATAACCTTTAAATTCTGCGTAACAAATACACTAAAAATATAAAATATCTTACAGACGAAATGGGAACCGCCTCCCTTCTTTGGAGTCAGGTATGTTTGGCGGTACCATTAAATTATCCTCATTATTTCGGTTAAACCGCTTCTATCCCTTTGGCATTTTTCAAAGCTGTTATAAAAACAACTATTCCAACAACTCTTGAAACAGAATAGGGCTTCAAAGTAGGCCACAGTTATCTAATGTTGCCTCAGACGCGACAGTTTAGAGATACGGCTACATCGCGATATCAATACCCAATATTTTATTAAGAACGTTTCTTTGTGTATTTTTATGAGTTAAATTTGGAACGGCCTAAATTGTTGACAAATTTGTTATATCTACACCGTAGACATTAATAGAATGTTTAATTGGTACAAACTATAAACTTATTAATCGCTTGTATATTGTACATGTACGAGGATTTGGTAAAGAGTCTTTGAAACCGGCGACCGAAATGTTTGTATGAAAATAGTGTCGAATGTGAAGAAAGCTGGGCAGGTTTTCAGTAATCATTTGGCAATCGAAATTCTCTGCCTATCCTGCAAGGGGACTCGGCGTGAAAATATGTATGTATACGTGAGATGACATGTATGCTCAAATGATATTCCGGATTCTCTAAATTTCACATTCGATGTACTTGACCGCCTTGTTGGTCGAGTGGCTAGTGATCGTACACACCTAACTACACTTGTATTGTTTGTAACTGATTTTTACGCTCGCATCTAACCAACTTTTCTGTTCGCCTAAAGATGTTATAGACGGCTGTAGACATGCCTTCCAACAAAAGTAACCTAGGATAAAACTTTGTTTCCATCTTCCGATTATTATTAAGGTTGGATTAAATCTACGATCCAGACGGATGCAAACCTATGTTCACAACCAATACTTATAACCGTCTGTAACCATTGTAAAAATTTTCTGAGACAACTGGACTGATTTTGACAGAACTTATGCTGATACTAGGGATTCCAGACGGTTGTAAACACGCCTTACAATTAATATCAATCAAGTAATTTAAATAATCTTAATAATTTAAGTAATCAAGTAAACAATTAATATCTTCCGATCAATATTAACTTTTCATTACATCTACGGTCCAGACGGATGCAAACCAATGTTTAGAACATTTTTACCTAATATAGAGTCATTTTTTGTCCCTTTCATTGAAAAAATATTTGTGAATCCACGTGGAACAGCTATTAATTAATTTAGCTCGCTTTTGTGAACACTCAAGGGTATCCGAGGACTTATAGCTTATATAGAGGAACAGTTTCGCACCACGTGGCCAATCACCGTGAGCTTCCCCTTATGAAACTCAAACGACTTTGCAGTCACGTGCAGGTGACGGCTCTTTCAACCTGGATAACGCTGATTATTTTAAATAAAATTTTCCGAGTTTTCGCCATGGATTACAAATATATAAAATTGCTAGATGTTGTTCGCGATTTTGCCTGTGTATCGCAAATTAATATTCTGTGGAAACTTTTTTAAAATATCAGGATAAAACTTTTTATCCTTAAAGTAGGACCAAATTCCATATGTAAAAATACATATCAAATTCGGTTTAATAGTTTCATAGTTTATTAAAAACACAAATCGTAATTAATTATATGTTTAAAGTAAAGTTTAATATGAATTATATGAAATAAAATAATGTATTTATTAGATAAGCATAAGTTTTGTTTTATGAAGCCCTACCTTAGTTTTTCAAATTACATAAATTTTTTCCTCCACCCTAAGGTTGTCTGGCAGAGATCCGTCCGCCGCCTAGCGATAAGACCGCCTTTGTGCACCTGAGTCAAATATTATAAGTGAAAGAGTGTGTATTATTTTGTAAATTAGGGTGCATAATAAAGTGTATTCATTCATTCATTCATTAAATATATACGGATAAATAATAAAAAAATATTTCAGAGTTTTCAAAAAACATTCGTTGCAACATGACAATTTATATATTAATATTTTTTAATTGTAATAGGTGCAGATCAAAGCTTCATCGGCGTATTAAAGCTATTTCATTTTCCTTCAGGAATCTGTCTCGATACCATTGCCAAAACTTTCTTTCAAGTTGATAAATTCATAGCGTAAATTTTTGAAAGAAAGAAAAGTATCTTCACGTCCATATCCCCGAAGAGGTAGGCAGAGGCACAACCAGGGTACCCACGACTAGCCTAAGATACTAAGTCCCATAATGTGATAGGTGGCAAGCCTATCGCCAACCGGGCACATATCCTATCCCGAGCAACATTTTTTTTGTTAGAAAATTGAAAAAATCCAAAGAAAAGAAAGAAAGAAAGAAAATATATTTATTAGCGGAATATGCGTGTTGAAGTTATTTAAGCATTCCAACGTATTCTACCACATTCTGTTGTGCAAGTATTTTAGTATGTATTAAAAATAATTATTTAATTATGTCCATAATGTTTTAATGGTCATACAAAAAAAATAGTTTTATATCTATTACAATTTCAATTATAGACAATTTTAAAATGTAGATAAATTAAACCCTATCTACCGTACACTACCACCGTTTCCAAACCTAGCCACTCAGGAGAGGAGACGGCGAAACAAACTCCAAACAAACAAACTTTGTCTTTATTGTGCTTCGTACTGCAGGTTACGAATTACAGAACTGTGTTTATATCAACTGTGTTTATATACGACGATTTTCTGTGGAATTGGCTTCTGATTGTTTGTTGTCATAAAATATCAGAAATAGTAGTCATTTCATTTTTTTTATAATTTAGTAAAAAATAAATACATCTTTGAAATTGGCTGACACTACATTTATAGATTAATATTAACTAGTGGTAGCCCATTGGTCGAAATTCGACCATAATAAATTTTAATGTCTTGTTGATAAGAACGCCATCTTCATTTCTCAAAACCAACTACTTTGTTTCCAAACTTTATGCGCCATCTGTGATCTTTTATCGTTATATACATACATACACATACATATCTTAACGCCAAGTCCCTTACGAGGTAGGCAGAGAGTATCGAGTGCCAGACCTCACAATGCTGACAAACCAGTCTTGCTTCCTTCACATTCATTAACCTTTTCATATAAACACGCCAGTTTCGGAGACTCTTGACACCACCCTCATATAATATCCGAGTGATCTGATCGTGGAATGTCAACCTTGGTCTCCCCAGGTACCTACATCCATCAACATTCGCCTTGTATATCTGTAGTGCCACTGATTTGTACTATTGATGATACAAGTGACACAACTTTCTATCCTTAGTACAATTAAAGACTTTCAAGTATCTTCACGCCCATATACCTGACGAGGTTGGCAGAGGCACAACCACAACTAGCCGAAGACACTAAGTCCCACAATGTGATAGTTGGCAAGCCTATCGCCAACCGGGCACATATCCAATCCCGAGCAACATTTTTTTGTACTAGAAAATTGGAAAACGCCATTTTCTTTTTGTTACCCGACCCGCGATTCGAACCCGGGACCTCATGAAGTCAAGTCCGACACCTTTACCGCTAGACCACAGAGGCGATGAACTAAAGACTTTCAATACAGTACATAGCGTGCAAACTAAGTGCTTCATACATTATTTTTACACGGATTCATAATTTCATGACGCGATCAATTACTTGGCAATTATTCACAAAATTGGAGAATAGTTTGTCTGAACGTCTGTAACTAATGGGCCAATCTTGAGAGAACGTTCACCCCGCACCTCCTGGCTGGTGACGCTGTTCCACACACATTTAATGTGATTAAGTGGTAATTGTTCTGTAAAATTGTGGCCACCACCATACATTTTAGCACATAGAGACACGTCATTTTTCGTAATACATCTTAATCGCCTCTGTGGTCTAGCGGTCCGGTGTCGGAGTTGAGTTCTCGAGGTCCCAGGTTCGATCCCCGGATCGGGCAATTAAAAAATGTAAAATGTTTATTTAAATTTTCTAATAAAAATAATGTTACTCGGGATTGGTTATGTGCCTGGTTGGCGATAGGCTTGCCATCTCTCACATTGTAGGACTTTGTGTCTTCGACTAGTTGTGGATACCCTAGTTGTGCCTCTATCTGCATCTACGGGGATACGGTTGTGAACATACTCGTACTTACATCTTAAATCTTTGGTTAGATCCATTGCTGCATGTTTCCATTTCCAGAACTTGTAGGCTCTGCTTGTGTTGTTTAAGTAAAGGCCACGCTTCACTGTCTGTTATAAACTGCCATATTGGAGGGAATGGACGTAAAAACATTGCTATGTATTCATCAAACATAGCCAACAAATATCCATAAATATCCAAATAATCCATAAAGAACCTTAAACTATTTGAGTAACGGTCAAGCTTCACCGCCTTACGCCTGAGGTCCAATGATAGTTTTAAGAACTGGCCTTTTAGCTTAAATTGCATTTTGAGATTAAAAACTCAAGTCTCACCACTTTGCTCCCTTCCAAGTGATTTGAAATAATCGCGTATTAAACAATGTGAAAAATTATGAAAAGTATGAAATTGGTCTGGACTCAGCTTTATATAAAACATTGCTTATCCACCTAAACGAATGATCTGAAAATGACACCATGGAAATTGGTCTGGACTCAGCTTTATATAAAACATTGCTTATCCACCTAAACGAAGGATCTGAAAATGACAACATGTATGCCATCTTCATCACATTTTATTTTAAATCACGTTTTTAAAGCGTTATGCCCTCTTTGTTCACACATCATACAAGACGTCCCTTATCTGCAATCATGGGCGCAGGCAGCAGGGTGCAAAGGAGTGCAACTGCACCCCCTGTCCGGAAAGAAAGTAGATAGAAAAAAATACCTGAAGGAACTTGCAGGAGAGTAATGCTTTTCGAGAATATATATGTATGTTTGTTATGTAAATATGTATGTTGCTATACATGTTGATTTTGATGTTTTATATTGGTTAGTAGTAGATGGAGATGCACCCCCTGAAAATAATCCTGGCGACGCCCATGTCTGCAATTAGAATATCGTTCATATATTATTGCAGCATAATTGGCCGTAGTACTACGTGTCATCAATATCAAACTGTGCAAAAGCTACTAAATGCTCTACTCCCACGGTGATAATGCATGAATTGTAACATTAAAACGTACAATTTATGAAATATTTTGCATGAAACTTTTGTATGTGACAGTACTTTTGGTAAAAGAATCTACTCATGAGAAAATGTAAACGAAGATCATTCATCGCGTCGGGATAATTATCCAGACGAAGAGATTCGGTTCACCATTGGAGCCCCGGACAGATTAGTCTCAGCTGGGATGCGACTTTACACATTCCGACATATGGTGATACCTTTTTTTTTATTTTATAAAATAATCTACTTTGTACAGAAATTTTACATTGCGCGTGTTGTATGAAAAAAATGATAAAATTAAAAATTGGCAAAAACCCCAACAAAATCTATCCTTAATATAGCTAAGCACCATTTCTATCACGTCAGCTTGTAAATAAATAATCCATTTCAAAATCGGTTCATTCGTTTATGAGTTTTGATAGCAGACACACGTATACACACAGGTTTTTCCGTACGGAATCAAAAAAAGTATGGACAAACTGTCTAACTTTAATGACATCTCTCATACTAACTTGTAGTTTTTATGTTATAAATATAGCACTTAAGCTAGCAATGGGGTCGTTACATACCACTACCGATTGATTTATTGTATCATCGCGGCAAGTCCCCTGCAGGAAGGCAAAGTTATCGACTGCCAAGTATCACTGTGCTTGCAGGCCTGCTAAGCTTCCTCTACATACATTGCTCTTTTCATAATATACCACCTCCATCTTCTGATAAAACCAGAGCTATTTGATAGTAGAATATCAATTGTCATCAATCAAGAGCTATAAGGGCCAAGGGCTATTAGAAGTCCTTGGCAATTTCACAAAATCGGTCACCCTTTACAGCTACTAAACAGAAATATTTCTTTTACAAATTCGAAATCATTATCCTCCTTCAACGATCGGTTAATAATAGTAGGAAATGTAAATACGCAATTAGGAGAGTCGGCGACGGATAACGAGCCCTGTCTCTGTAACTGGACACCTCCTATTTTTTTACCGCGAGCTCTTTGTTCACTCCCGAAAGTATTTTAAACGTTCTGCTTTTTTAGATAATGACATGCTTGAGAGTTTCCGACGACGAAGGAATGTAATCAAATATTTTCGACTCCATCCAAAATTAATTTCAAATAGTAGGTTGTATTTTTATTAGAAAATAATGTCCTTGCGTTATTGGAAGTATATTTATAATTATGGTTTAATTAAAAAATATTTTGTCGGCGTTGGGATGTGACGACCCATCGCATAGTATAGTAATTTAGGTTTTTGGTAAGTACCACTAGTAGAATCCATTGTAAGTAATTTTATTAGCAAACTAGCAGCCCGGTCCCAAGTTCGCACTTCAATTTAATCGAATATAATATGAATATTTCTCTTGAATCACTCTATCTATAAAAAGAACCACATCAGAATCCGTTGCGTAGGTAGTTTTATAGGTGTAAGCATACATAGGGAATAGGAATAGACAATGGAAAGCGACTTTGTTTTATACTTTGTAGTGACTATAGCTTAGATTTATTTCAAGTGTTCTGCTATTTCAAATTTTACAAAATTAATTTATCGGCGTTAGGATGTGACGACCCATCGCACGTTTGTGGTAATATAGTAATTTAGGTTACTGAACTATTCAATTAGTGACATCCGTCATAACTAAATAATGGAGTGCTGTGAGCTCGTCCATATTGGCACCACGCGTTTCTTATTCCTGCTGTTATAGCCTCAGTTATAGACTGTCAATTATCACATTTCGTGCTAAGGGTTGGGTTGCCAGAGGATTTGCATACGTCGTCTATGATCCCGGTTGTAATACAGTAAAGCACCGGAAATATCTTTGGTGTTATAATCTATGTCATAGAATTATGTAGCCTAATAATACTGACAACACTTAATGACAGCACAGCAGTAAATTAGTAGTATCTAAATGACATGACAAATCAAATGCTTGTGATTCGAAGTAAGCAAATTATATGCTTGTATTATGAGTGTTAGTCAACAATACCTAGGAAATACTTAAATATCGGAATAGCAAAAACAAATGCAAATTAGACATAGGGCTTTCGTTTTGCATCGCCGCGTGAGTAGACCGTTACATTCGGTTCATTTGCTAATATTGCTAATTGTTTTAATCATTGCATAATCTATGTAAATAGGTTTGCATAGAATATACAATGGGCACCAAAGAGTTTATAATCACTACGTTCTATGGGCACTCTTTTTACGCCCGTGTTTAGAAATATAGATTTTATGACGAATGAAAGGAAATTGTTTTTAACTATAGCGGTGATGTAAAATAATAATTATATTTAAAACTGTGTTCACTTTTTTATGTGAGAGGTCAACGAAGAGTACGCCTTTACTAACGGTAAAAGACAAGCGTGGATATAGATACCATAGATAGAGACGTCGCAGACCTGTAGTCTGAATGTTAAGAATACTGCGCAAGTCTACTGGCCACCCTACCCTTCGGACCGGAACATGACACTGTCAATATTGCGATATAATAGGTAATGTGAAGGCAAGTTGCTGCATATCACAATACCTTCAGTGGTCTTCCCACATGTCTCTCCTAATGGTAAGAGATAACCGTGGCCTATAGACCCCAAAGATGCTACAGGTGCGTTATTGTCCTGTGGCCGGGATGTTAGGCCTATTGTGCTAGTCTACCGGCTACCCTACCTGCTGGGCCGGAATATGACAGTCAGTATGGCAGCAGGAATAAGCAAGGCGGTGGTTTCCTACCCGAGCAAATTGCTCCAGAGCATTCTACCACCAGTGGTATTGTTGGTACTGACCTATATTTTTAAAATTTGTTAGCTACGTTTTTTATTCGACCAAATCATATGACACTAGTTACCTTATATCTGAATGCCTTTAGACTTACTTTCAAAATATACGGGTTATATTTTTTCAAGTAAACTTCTTACAAAATTCGGGTTTGCTATGTATCTATGGAAGTCTCACCTCTTATTACGTAGTATTTATATACTCTTTGGTACTGACCTGAATTTTAACCAATGCTCGCCTTTTACGAGCTGCCTGGCCGAGAGGCAGATGGTCTATTCCTCCCAGTAGACCGTCGCTAGTTTAGTGTTACTGATTAAGAATTTCATTTATAGATAGCGATAATAATAATAAAACAAAAATAGTGTAGTAGTGGCAATTTCCTTTTCGATGCTGATACTTCAGAAACATACATGCGTGCGTTTTCAATTTTCTTATAAAAATGTCGTTGCCCGAGATTGGATACGTGCTCAGTTGGCGATAGGTTTGTCACATATCACATTGTGGAACATATCTCTTCAGAGATACGAACGAGAAGAAACTTTTTTTACATCTCTCATGAATGAAATACTTGAAATTTTTTCAGACGACGTGGTTTAAAATAATTGGGCTACGATTTTATTATGAACGGCAACAAAGTTACTTGATCATTCGAAAGCAGTGCCGAAATTATAAAAGTTTTAAAATTTTTGAAGACGAGAAATAACCTTTCATTTGACGCAACCATGTAGCTGAAACATTGTATAAAACTTCAAGCTATAACTTTGTACACGCGCCATTACCCGAGAGGGAAATACGACTTCCGGGGTAGGGAAGAGGGGAGCATGTCGTAAACAGCTGTCATACCTTAACGTATGTACCTACATGTACCTTGCACTTTGCACAATAACTAGTCTTTGCTTCTACACACTTTTATTTTTTTGCTATTTGTTATAGAATAGGCCAGCCTTCCTCCTTTGGAGAATAGACCATCTGCCTTCCTGCCAGACAGCTCGTAAAAGGCGAGCATAGGCTTACCGTCAATAACACCGTGATTTCCTACTAGGTAGTAGAGTTTCGCAGCGATTTGCATGGATTGGTACCACCGCTTATTTTTATTTTGTTTTGTAACAAAGTCATATATTTTTCTTTCTTTAAAATTAATAGAAATTTAATCCAAGCACAAGGCAAGTGCTAAAATATAGATTTAAAAATAAATGTACGTTATAAACCGCTTCCAAATTCACTTTCCGAATCAGAGAACATTTTACAACGAAGTCAGAACAACGTCTGACGTCACTGGTACAATGCATACGTGGGACCAGTGTGCACGCTTACTCTCTCACGTCGTAATGGATACGTAGTATACATGGGCTCAGTTTGTTTCTATCTTTAGTGTTTCTGGCTGAGAATTGTATAAAAAACAGCTATGATAATAAAAGCAAAATATGTAGGATTGGAAACTTCAAGTCCGGTGCTCAAACTTCAAACCCCAACAGCAGATTGACGTTTCACGAAATAGCAACTTAGTTCCAATTTCGACATTGATCAGATAAGTTGGTTGCACTATATAAAAGATGTCCATTAAAGTGCGGCGTTTTATACACACAAGTAAATAATTATAAAATTTAGAAGAATTTAAACCCTTTCACTTAAGTATAGGGTATAAATTTGTTTGTGTCAAGATGACAGTTGATATGAACAAGTTGACAGCGAGCTGCTAAAACGCCGGGTCAGTGTGTGTGTGGGGAAGACATTAGTGATGTTCTCGTAAATGGTAAGGCGCGAACTGTCAGTTAACAGGATGTACCGTGGCATTCACACAGAGATCCTAATGACTATACTGCTGTCGTTCTTAAAAGCAACATAGTCGTCGTAACTTTAAAACTAAAAGAGCAACATTTTTACACGACTGTCCATAAATTAAGGCGTAGTACTTTTATGGTATTATTAACAAAGTAAAGTAGGTACCTACTCTAAGGTTCA
Organism: Calephelis virginiensis; assembly: GCA_002245475.1. NCBI lineage: Eukaryota > Metazoa > Arthropoda > Insecta > Lepidoptera > Riodinidae > Calephelis > Calephelis virginiensis. The sequence goes on along the minus strand of NJDC01000702.1, from coordinate 295,150 downwards.
ATATCAATTTAAGTTTACTTCTAATTTATTTCATGTTTAATATTAAGATAGTTAGGGTTTTAAGATTTGTACCACCACTATAATTTCTAAATGGCTGAGTACATTTATATGTCCTAAGTATTGTAACGTCAAAGAGTATGTAAATACTACTTATAGTAATATGGCACATATTGGAGAATCTTACGTCATTCTGAATCGTAGCGTTTTTTTTTATTTCTGGTACAGACGTAAGCGTCTGACGTTTATCAAGCTTAAGTTCGCATCACATAAGTTAGTCATAAATAGTCATATAACGTCAGGGTCTTGGGTAAAGCCGCGGCATCTTTACTCAAGCTCATACAGTTAACGAGGACATACTTACTCGATACACTAATTTCTCCATGAATACTTTAATTTTACTTAACTGGAATGAAATAATATAAAAACTGTAGGAAATGCCACCCAAACTAACTTATTTTAGTCAATACACGAAATTCAATATCAAAACGACAATCGAGAATCATCTTTTCTCTCGGTGGCGCCAAAATTCCATTTAAGTTGAATTGAAAAATATTAATATGACAGTAGTATGGCGTCGTCATTTTTATGGCCAGTCTCACTTTTATTTTTTAAATTAAGTGTTTTTTAACTTATAGGCATAAACGTGATGATGATATAATCAATAGTTGTTTCTGCTGTCTGATAGGCTGGATACATCATAGAGAAAGACGAGTTTACATTTGTTCATAATTTTACTCAGTTGCCTCGTACTATTTACCCACGCTACCAAATATGTACATACTGTCCCGCCGTTATTGGATGTTAATACCTTATTAATTGTCCTACATTACAAAGATAGTGTAGCTCTGCGATTTAAAATGAGGAACGTATTTTTAATACGTATTGCCATTACCATTATAATATTCTTAGTTCAGGAAATAGCCGTAACACCAATTTTGAATTAAAATGATAGGTTTCATTTAAATATTAGTGTCACGATTTTTACAGTATGGAAAACTATTAAGTAAAATGCGACTTTCATTGACTTATTATACCTTACAGACAATACTTAAAAGAAAAAAGAAACTTACAAGAAATAGGTACATGCTGTACGTGTCACTACATAGTATGAAACAAAGTCGCTTCCTCTGTCCCTATGTCCCTTTACATACATACATACATACATACATATCTTCACGCCTAGTCCCTTACAGGGTATGCAGATATTATCGAGTGCCAGACCTCACGATCCTGACAAACCTGTCTTGCTTCCTTCACATTCATAACCCTTTTGATATAAACACGCCGGTGTCGGAGATTCTTGACACCACCCTCAGATAATGTCCGATTGATCTGATCGTGAAATGTCAGCCTTGGTCTCCCCGGGTACCTACATCCATCCACATTCGCATTGTATATCTGCTTTGTCAATCTTTCATCTGTCATTCTTTCCACATGACCGAACCAGCGGAGCATGCCCTTTCGCATTTTAACACCAACACTTTCTTTCAATCCCACTCTTTCTCAGATCTCACTGTTACGAATGCGGTCAGCGAGCGTTACACCACAGATTTTTTGTAGTGCTCTCATTTCGACCGCATTTATCGTACTTTCATGCTCTTTCTGACATACCCAACTCTCGTTTCCATACAATAACGTTGGTATAAGCACAGAATTATGCAAAGCGTGTCTAGCTTATTGACTCAAAACCTCGCTTTGGAATAGCCTACCCAACGCTCCATTCGCACTATTCCCTGCACTCACT
>NJDC01000702.1:253538-281739 GCA_002245475.1 Calephelis virginiensis | reverse complement strand
TGTCGTTTTTTGTGGGTTTTATAAAATACTGTATATTTGTTAAATTAGATTAGATAACATTTATGAGCATTGCCAATTGGCAATAAGTCTTTAAAAATAAAAAGAGTTACAATAAGAATTTTATGAGAGCAAATCTTTGGATTTCTGAAGTGAAGAACAATATTCATGTCTCTCTACGGTCGTTAATGAGAAGTGCCATCAAATTACGAATTAATAAAGTGATGTGCCAAAGGGGAGCCGTAAGTGGCAGCGTTGGCACTGCGCCAGCCGGCTGCCAGGGACAATCACCGCACACTTTACCTACAAACTCTAGACTTGTGTAATTATGCCATTACAAATGTATCAGTTTAATACAGTCTTTACCTTATTTGAAAATGAGTAGACGTATTTTAGTTACAACTGTAAACATTCCCACGGTTCTTCTGATAGGAAGAGATAGCTCAAAGCCCATAGTAGATGATAATACGGAATACTACAGACAGACAACCGCTATCTTTATGGTGACAGAAATAAAGAAAGTAGTGGACAAGCTGCTGTATAGTACTCGATCATCTCGTAGGCTTGATTTTTTTTTATGATATTGGAAGGCAAACAAGCAGACGGATTTCCTGATGTTAAGAAATTCACGCCGCCTAGAGACACCAAAGGTGGTAATGGTGCGTTGCCAACCTGAGGTCGGGATGTAAGGCCTTGAGCAAAATAAGTTCACCGGCTACCTTACCCTCCGAACCGGAACACGTCATGATGTTATGGCGGCAGAAATAGGCAAAGCGGTGGTACATTTCCGGACGAGTCGCTGCTAAACTCTACCTTGTCAGATGTCACGGTTTTAGTGGCGGTGAGCCTATGCTCGCCTTTTACGAGCTGCCTGGTAAGGAAGGCAGATGGTCTATTCTACAAAGAAGCCCAGACCAACCCGTGGAACCATGGTGATGAACCATTGGTGCTCGTCTATTCTACACAGGTGACTCGTTCTAATATGGGGTAAAACAATACTGACATAATTGACCGTTATAAGTATACATCGCCTCTGTGGTCTAACGGTCCAAGTGTTGGACTTGACTGCATGAGGTTCGGGGTTCGATTCGATTCGGATTCCCGGGTTGGAAAACAAATAGAATAATTTGTTTTTTTTCAATTTTCTAATAAAAGAACGTATTTGGATATGTGCATATGTGCTCGGTTGACGATAGGCTTGCCTTCTATCACATTGTGGGACTTAATGTCTTCGGCTAATCGTGGGTGCCTTGGTTGTGCCTATGCCTAGTGCCTACCTCTTCGGAGATATGGGCATGAAAATACTTACTTGGTTATAAGTATATGTAAGTAAGAATTGTATTATTTCGTTTGAAACTGCATTGAGTATGTATTGAGACAATAAAAGTAAAAAGTAACTTCATGTCCGTATCCTCAAAGGGGTAGACCAAGGGTAGACGATTAGCTAAAGAGTTAGTATCTCAATGTGATATCTAAAACCTACACCTACCAGAATCTGTTCTATCATTACCACAAATTCCTTATCTATTCTAGTACTTCCAGCATCCTGTGCGAAATTAATACGGCATACATAAATACATTTTTAAATTCAACCCCTACTAAAGTCAAAATATGATGTACTCGTAATGAAATAATGATGTATTCAAATTATTAAAATATATTTTACTATCGTAAAAATGTTTTTGCTAAAATTTAGGAATTAATAAGGAAGCTAATGTGGAGACGCCCTGGGCGGTCGGTGGCCCAACCGATCATTACTCTTATACCGCCCCTGCATTATAAGTAAAGTAAAGTAAAGTATCTTCACGACCATATCCTCGAAGTGGTAGGCAGAGGCACAACTAGTGCACCAACGACTAGCCGAAGACACTTAGTCCCACAATGTGATAGAAGGCAAGCCTATCGCCAACCGAGCACATATGCACATATCCAAATACGTTATTTTATTAGAAAATTGGAAAAACAAATTATTCTATTTGTTGTCCAACCCGGGAATCGAACTCGGGACCTCTTGCAGTCAAGTCCAACACCTGAACAGACCACAAAGGCGATAAGTCTGTGCCTAATAAGTGTGACATAATATTTTTTTGTACTATACATGCACAAAACAAGCATACAAGCATGGAAAATGATTAACCTTTGCATATACGTAGATAAAAAATACGTAATTAGTTCGTCGCTATCTTATGTACGAGATATTAATTCAAGTGTACAAATCTACCACCTTTCCTTCACCCCGGACCACGACAATGTCCAAAATTAAAGCTATGACGGCGGTAAACATAATGCGGACAATCTGAGCAATCTAACACCTAGTAAGGATTATTCAAATTTTATGTGAAAATGTTACGTGTGGAACAAGTTTAATGTGACGAAGTAGAAATACACAGAAGCGACGCGGCATTAATATTGAGTATATTTTGGAGCAGCTACACCAACTGTCGCGACAATGGCGACGTCGGTTTGTTTGTGCGAGCGGCGGTCGAATGTGCACACTGGATCGAAATTAGACAAACGTGGACAAAATATTTTTTATATAGAATTTCCAATTCTTCATAATACTTTAAAACAACATAACTTAAAAAAATATTTTGATTAAATAATTATAAAGTTCATATTAATTAACAACTTCCACGTTAGTTTATAAATTTAAATATCCTAAACTCGTGTCTTACTTAGACTGGCAAAAAATGTATATCAACATTTTTTTATATTCAACAACAATTTGTTGAGTAGTAGTGTATTTATAAAATACTGTTGGGCTTAAGCATTATTAAAAGTTATTTTAAAACGTTTTATGCTTTAATAAAAATTTGTAGAATAATGCAACAACAACTAGATAATTTTTTTGTTAGTACCTAATAACTTTGTAGAAACTGGTACCTAACGTTAAAAATATTTCTTACTAAGTAAAAATATAGTAAGAATAAACTTAATAAAGATAATATCTATTTAATTTATGGTACTAGACAACGAACAAGTACTCGTCTCTCATGATGGTAAGTGGCAACTTTGGCCTGCAGGCACCATTGGTGTAACAGATACATCGTTGTGTCCTATGACTGGGGTGTTCCGCATATTGCCTACAGGTGGCCCTAATCTAATAAATAAGAAGGTGAATCCAAACCCGGGAAAATTGCAAAGCAATCTATGTAGGCCTTATTGGTAATGACCCGTGTTACCTCTTCAGATCTGACAGGATGGGGGGTTTATTCTGCTTATTGGACCAAACTCAAAATATATATAAAAATAGATAAAAAAAAGTATATCAGCCTATCTATTTGCGTATAGCGACAGGATAAAAGAAATGAGTTTTATACTACGTATTAGAAACACCAATTTCAATTTAAAAGTACAAGAAACATATCTTCGAATCTGAATGAATGACTAAAGGAAATTATGAATAAGTACTTATTAACTCTCTATTACAAATTTTAGAAAAACTGGTAATTAATTATTTAAAGTACAAGTTGAGAAAAGCTTTTTGTAATTAAAACATTGTAATATGTTACCCCACTGTGCGCCGCTATGCTGTGCAAACACAGCTCAGCCGCGTGTGAACGACCGGCGCACACCCAGACAAACAAACACATCATATACAATAACTGCCTGTCACACACACCAGTTTTACATTAAACAATAATCACACATGTCAACATGCCTGGTGCTTAATGACGTCATAAAAATATAAGAGCAGGTTATATAATTAAACTTACAACTGCTGTTTTTTGTCTCTTACTACAGTGTGATCAGTAATTAACTGTGTGAATATGGCATGTAATATGTAAATTGTTGCATAAATTAGAAAAAAGTTTTTGCACAAAAACTATTTTTTTACATGCCAAGAATTGTTAGTGCTGATAAAAATAGTTTTCTTAAGAATGTATAGAATGTTAACTAATAGATATTTTTAACCGAGTTCAAAAAAATGAGGAGGTTCTCAATTCGGCCGGTATATTTTTTATAAGTTGATAAAAATCGACTACAAAACTAAAAAGTAAAAAATAATAAGGATTTAATATTAGGTATATACTCGTAGATATACTACCTATTATTTGTGCTATTTACTACCAGGTTTGAAGTCGGCGCCAAGCCGTAAACTAATAATTATATTATAAGTAATTATCAAATATTTAATTTTATTATATTTACTTCTGAGGGTCTCGTAGGAGACCTTAGGGCTTTTTTAGAAAACGGAACTCTTATAGATTCGTTATGTCTGTACGTCACAGCCATTTTTTTTTCGAAACTGTAAGAGCTATGATATTGAAAGTTCGTAAGTAGATGCATTCTGTGAACCGCATTAAGATTTTCAAGCAGTCAGTTCCAACACCGGACCGCTACACCACAGAGGCAATAAGATTCAGACAAGCACCACCAAGTTGCACAAGAAATAAATGTAAAAACGGGGAAAATATCAAAGTAAATAAAAATATGACTAGCTTTTTACATACATACTGTTATTATCTGTCAATGTATGAAGTTCGATGGGTGGGTTATGTATTTAAACAAAATCCATAAGCTTATTTGTTTTTTAATGTTATATTTTTATTCATACTTTTAAATGAAGGAAAACTTGTACTGTTTACGTATCACTTATAATTTACTAGCTGCCTGGAACAGGCTTCGCTGGGAGATAATATGGTAAGATATTCTAATATTTCAAGTTGGGTCGAACTACACACGGTGTGCAAATTTAATGTGAGTGAGTGACACGTAGTTTAAATATATTAAGAATCTATGTATATAAAAATCAATGCCACTTTTCGTTGTAATTTTATAACTCAAGAACGGGCTCACCTATCCAAACCAAACGTTTAGGGTTTGTTCGGACTATTTATGTGAAGTTTGTATAAAATCGGTAGAGCAATTACTCACTTATCACATTTTTTGTACCAAATAAATTCAAAAAATGGCAGATCATTTTGTTAAAAGGTATTTTTCAGTCAAATTCAAAACTTTTCAGTTGTTTTCTTTTGTTGTGTATCTGTTATGTCATTCATACGGTCATATACGTAGCGAAGCACGTAAAGGGCTGCTAGTATTTTACAAAATAGCCCACTGGTTTCTCTTATAACAGCATCATCAGGGTTAAAACTTAAACTACTAAACAAGATTCTATCAAATATTTATTTTTTATGGCGCATCGGGATGGTTAGGGGTCCATTCCACCATAACCACAAATAGGTTGAATTAAATGACCCCGCCGTTCTACAATTTGCCCGTTGTGTTGAGTCATGATGTTACGCACGATCGGCCGTCGCCAGATTCATTTCCCTGATCACTTTTTGTTCTTGCTCCGTCAAATCTTTAATCTAATGTTTTTGTCCATTCGGGCGGCACATATAAAAACCGACCCGGTTTCCCCGAGGTCGGTGGAAAGCTAGTTATTTGCTTGAGGTCATTTTGCGCAAATGTAACAAAAGACAACGCATTGTTACAAGATAGATGGTGGTGGTAATTCTGTTGCGCACTCACTAAACTAATTTTAAGCTGTCGCTGTCTTCTTTTAACGAAAGTAACAGAAAGAGCCAAAACACTTTAAGCGCTGTCAAATAAGATCGTATGCGTCATTTCAACAGACTTTTAATCTATCATTTGGAAAACGTTCATTAAAAACATCACAATTTGACATGTTCGAATTAATCTGACATGTCTAAAACGTTTCATCTCTTTTGTTTATGTTTCATTGGAAAGAGATAGCATGCATCTAAAATAAATTTAGTTTGTGAACAGCAGAATTACCACCAACGCCTCTGGCTTTGCTAAAAAGGAATAGTAGTTTGGTGTCGGGATGTGAAAATCCCATCGCTCGCTGTTGGTAACCTGGCAATGTATAATTACTAGTGCAGTCAGTCATAACGAAGTGATGCAGCATCTTGTCTGGATTGGCACAAAAGCCTGACCTATTCCTGCTGCCTTAGCTTCAGTACTCATCGTTTTTGTGTTCCTTGTAAGACTTTATTCTGTAATTAGTTACCAATCAATTAGCTGTAAAAGGTGAAGTTGTAAAAACCTTGAGATTAGCAGCGCACTAACAATTAAACAAAAAAATGTTGTAATGGATGATGACGCCGTAGAAAGTGAAAACGGTTGGCCTAACTGTAATATAAAGTGATTTTTTTTTTGTTAAAAGTATACTAAGTGATTTCTTAAAAAGTGTTTAATACAACTCCACCAAGTACTGACTATGAAGAATATAAATTTCTATAGAGGAAACCAAAATTTAATTAAAACCTAGCTGTAAGAAACTGAAATAATGATAATGAAGATATAAATATGTAATAAAAAACACTGAAGAAGTAAATATTTAATACACTTAAAAAAATATATAAATAGCTTTGGAAGAAACTCAAACTTGCCAGTCGACTGTAAGAAACTGAAATTATGATGATGATAATGATGATAAAAATAAATACATAAGTTTAACGTTACAAAGCTGATTAAGTATTAAAAAAAATATCTCTCTTTTTCGCCAGGTCGTCGTATCACGCCTGAACGGACGGACCAATTTTGCTAATTCTTTTCTTTTTGTTGTGTTAGTTATTTTCTGAAGGCCTTTATAAAAAAAAGGTGGGGAAATTACAGAGAAAACAGTAAAAACAATCCTTTAATCCATTTAAAGGATTCATGGCCAAATCCGTTAAATATGGGCCTCTTAAATAAGCTCAGAGTCGCTCAGCGTACTATGGAGAGAGTTATGCTCGGTGTTTCTCCGTATATGATCCGTAATTCGGTGATCCGCAAGAGTACGAGAGTAACCTACATAATTCAGCGAGTTAGCAAGCTGAAGTGGCAATTGTCAGGCCACATTGCCCTCAGAACCGACAACCGTTGGGGAATAAAATGTTCTCGAGCGGCGGCTCCGCACCGAAGGACATAGTGTTGACCCGGTCTGGTCCAAGTTGCAGGGAGTCGCTGATTACAAGCGGCTGGTGACCGTGACTTGTGGCGCTCTTTGGGGGAGGTCTATGTCCAGCAGTGTCTTCTGCCTGATGATGATGATGAAACCATTTAATCCGTTAGTACCTGTTAATGTCCAGCGATACGAAGATCGCCTGCTCGGCTCGTCTATTTATGTATAAAAATCAATTGCTGTTCGTTAATCTCGCTAAAACTCGAGAACGGCTGGACCGATTTGGCTTTATTTTTTTTATTTTAATTAATTATTTCGCGATTTTGGTTTTAAATTATTTGTTCAAGTCTAGGAAAGGTTTAAGAGATAATAAAAAGGGAAAAACTGCGATAAAACTAGGAAAAACAACATTTAAATTTCTCCCATATAAACTGTGCAAGTGGAACGAAGTTCGCCGAGTGGGCTAGTACTTAACGAAGACTATGTTTATACATACATACATACAGTTAATGTAAGAATGTCGGTTGGAGGCAAAGAACGATACGCCGACTCGGAACGCCAGACCCAGACAAAGTTCCAGGCCTTTGTGGGCTGTTCCTTGTCTGGAAAAGTTTTCAACAGCCGCTCTTGCAATGTATTATGTGCTTTTAGCTTTGTTTCACAAAATTTAAATATAAAGAATCTATTTCTTGCATTCTTCTGATTTAATTCTAAAAACTGTTGCAGTTACAGGTTGTAACGATGGAAGGAAAAAAACATACAATACCTTGCAGAAAACATAAACAGCAGTTATTGTGGGTGGCTATAGAAGTGCAATATTTGCGTTAGTTTTTTGATAAATAAGTAGGCATTTTTTTATATTTTAAATTTTTAAATAGGTATTCGAAAATCATGTAGCTTCCATACAAAGTATTCTGTCCTCTGTAGAGTAGAATAAAACACATCACATACACAAATTAAACATAGTAGTGGTGGCATAATGCATATAATATTAATACAGATCGTTTAGTAATAAAATGACCGCCTCGTTAGTCGAAGGGGTAGCGTGCACGCTTCCCGATTGGGGCAGGCATTTGTGTGATAAACATTACACGAAATATTGAAAACTGGCATCGGTTATTCAGATATGTAATTTTAGGTATTTTTGAATACAATACTGGTGAATTATCCTATCCTATTAATATTATAAATGCGAAAGTTTGTAAGTATGTATGTATGGATGTTTGTTATTCTTTCACGCTCGAATGGCTGAACGGATTTGTCTGAAATTTGGAAGACAGATAGATTGTGACCTGGATTAACATATAGGCTATTTTTAATCCCGATCGCACACCGGGTTTCTGTGAAAACGCGGGCGAAGCCGCAGGTAGAAGCGAGTAAGCAATATGTTAAAAATAAACAGTAAAAATTTTCTTGGAACTAAAGGTTAATAATCCGCTAGTACAGTGTTCACGTGTACCTTTAATAACATATCCGATTCCAATTTCCAATTGGCATGAAATCGAGTTGCAAGAGTAACCCTCCAGTTTTGTTTTTAATACGATAAATAATTCTAAAATTAAAAAAATTCAATATCATGGATAGAAAAGTGTAACTAGCTTCCACCCGCGACTTCACGGGCTAGCATTTTATTTATTATTGTATTTATTGTAGTAATTACCTCATATTCAAATAGAGTCTTAATTTTAAATAAAGAAAAATCCCAGACAGGATTTGAACCTGTACCCTTCCGTCTCAAGCTGATGAACGCTCTAACCATTTGCCCTACTATTAATTTTTTTCTTTACCAACGCACAGAGCAAGTATTAAAATATAAATACCAAGTATACCCCCTACTAGTGATGTACGTGATCCCGTCAGTCCCTGGGTGCTCCGACAGCCCATCAATCTCACATTAAGACTGTGAGCCGTGCAGACCTCACGTGGACTCCCCATCGGATTATTGTTGGGGCTTATATAACCTCATCATAATCAACCACACGTTAGAGAAATGTTTTGAAGGATTAATGCATTATTTTTTAAATATTGACTTTAATGTTTTTTAAAGCATCTCACACTACAATTTATTGAAAATATTAGTACCTTTAATTAAAGTATCTTCATGCCCATATCCCCGAAGAGGTAGGCAGAGGCACAACCACGACTAGCCGAAGACACTAAGTCCCACAATGTGATAGGTGGTAAGCCTATCGCCAACCGGGCACATATCCTATCCCGAGCAACATTTTTTTTTATTAGAAAATTGGAAAAACCCAATGTTCTTTTTGTTGCCCGACCCGGGATTCGAACCCGGGATCTCATGCAGTCGAGTCCAACAACTGAACCGCTAGACCACAGAGGCGATTAAATTATATTTAATATTAAATTATACTTTTAGCAATTTTGAGTTAATTAAATACTCGTATCACTCATAAATTACTTTGTAAGAAATATTTAGGCCCCCGTGTTAGTCCGGGCTCATATGTAGAATAGACCATCTGCCTTCTGCCCAGGCAGCTCGCAAAAGGTGAGCTTACCGTTACTAGCACCGGGACATCTGACTAGGTGGTAGAGTTTCGCGACTTGCCCGGAATCCGGATTGGTACCACCGCTTTACTTATTCCTGGCGCCATAACGTTAGCACCTGTTGTTGACGTGTTCCGGTTCGGATAAGGTAGCCGTCAAACTTGCTTTTGCTCAAGGCCTTACATCCCGGCGTCAGGTTGTCCATGCACCATTATCACCTTTGATGCCTCTTCTGGCGTGAATTTGTTACCATCTGGAAATCTGTCTGCTTGTTTGCCTACCCATACCGTTGACAAATATATATCCGCCTACCCTATTCCGACTTGTAAGGAAACCGACTAATTAATAAAATATCTGCAAGAAACGGACGAATGAATCAACGAACACGGCGAATCTACAAGGGTTCTCTTTTTTCATTCGGAACCAAAAAAAAAAGAATCGGCCAAGTGCGAGTCGGACTCGCGCACGAAGGGTTCCGTACTATCCATCTATCTATTAAAAATTACGTTTGTTGTATGGGAGCCCCCATTTATTATTTACTTTATTGTTATTTAATTATTTATTTCTAAAGGTAATATACAAGTAAATATTCTGTGAAAAAGCGTCTACCTGTTACCGTTTTTGATATTGAGCAAAAATAATACGAAAGTATCACGTTTATTTTATGGGGATATATCCCCTTGATATATTTTTTTAATTATTAGTATTTTTGTTACAGCAGCAACGGAAATATATCATTTGTGAAAATTCCAGCTTTCTAGCCATCACGGCTATGAGATACATCCTGGAGACAGACAGACAGCGGAGGTTTGTAATAGGGCCCGTTTTTACCCTTTGGGTACGGAATCCTAAAAATAGAGAACGAACGTTGGGATTTAATAACAAATAAATGGAATGTTACCAAATCGGTCGAAAATAAACTTTATCTAGTAGAAAAATATCTGTCACGTTCATACAACAATAAAGATCACGCGTCCACCTTTTCGTATCTAATTTACGTTTACGTGTGATAACATAGTTCACGTTTTGGTCGATTCGTAGACAAATTTAACTATTATTTATTAAACTAGACCCAAAATACCTTTAAAGAGAGCGTGACTGTCACGTCAGCTGCTTTTTAAATGTTCTAATGATACACAAATTTTTTTTAAACCTGCTTCGGACTGCCATGAAACAATTGAAGCTCAACAGATTTGTAAAAACCAACTTCGATGTAAATAATTATATTTACTCAAAGGTACATAATAATTAAGTTTTTCTTTAATTCCTTGGGATCCCATAATAGTTGATTGACTTCGTGACAATAGGTCTTCTTCGAAAGTACTTTTTTCAAGTAAAAAAATATTTTTAAACATTCTGATTTCTAAGAAACTGGTTAAAAATGTATGAATCAAACATATATCCTTGTTTTCCTAATTCGATTAAAAAAGAATTAGCGACATTTTTCAATTAGTTTCGTTATACGACGGCCAAGGTAAAAAGTTATCTAAGTGATCTGTTACTAGCCTACCCCGTAAACTTCGTATCGCTTGACATTACAGTTTGTATAGAACAAAATAAAGTATTGCTTTCCCTATTTCCAAAGCAATTTTACTGGTTTTCTCTTAAATGAAATTTCTCTTCTCCTGATAATATTAAACACAACAACAAATAATTAACAAAAATTGTTCAATCCTTTCACGAGAAATGAGTAATTTTTTTTTATAAATATAGATTTAAATATTTTTTATGGTACCAACAAGGGCGAGTCGCTACAAAACTCTACCACTTAGTCAGATGCCACAGTGCTAATGACGGTGAGCCTATGCTCGCCTTTTACAAGCTGCCTGGGAGGAAGGCAGATGGTCTATTCTGCAAAGGAGCCCGGACCAACACGGGGTACACATACATATTCCCGTAAAATCTCAATCGCAAACCAACATGTTTCACAGTTTTCACTTTCGATCTCAATTTGTTGAGACTCTTCAATCAGATCATTCAAAATCATTGCGTTATGCAATTATTAATATAAATTATAAGAGCAGTGAATTTGTAGAAAAACTGCCTTCGATTTGGATACTTATGTCGTCTAACGACAAAATTAAATCTATTTAAGATAAGAGATTGAGCTATTTTATATCAGTTGCCAGGTAACCTGTTTCATTTGTTAATAGTTAACAAAAATATCTTAGCAACAAAGCTCTAGTAGGCCTATCTCTATCTGTAGATATGTTATTAAGATTAGCCGCAAGTATAGTTGAGTATTTTCCTTGAATTAAGTATGTTAAGAGTTGGCTTATTCAGAAAAAAACATAAAAGCAGGATAAATGCGGCCGAAATGAGAGCGCTATCGAAAATCTTTAGTGTTCGTGGACCACATTCGTAATAGTGAGATCCGAGAAAGAGTGAGATCGAAAGAAAGTGTCATTGTTAAAATGCGAAATGCTCCCCTGGTTCGGTCATGTGGAAAGAATGACAGATGAAAGATTGACATAGATGAAAGATATGCAATGTTAATATGGATGGATGAAGGTACCCGGGTAGACCAAGGTTGACATTCCACGACCAGATCACTCAAATATTTTCCGAGGGTGGTGTCAAGAGTCTCTGCGTATTTGTATGAAAAAGGATAATGAATGTGAAAGAAGTCAGACAGGTTTTCCCCTTGTTGGTCCGGGCTCCTTTGCAGAATAGACCATCTGCCTTCCTGCCAGGCAGCTCGTAAAAGGCGAGCAAAGGCTTACCGTCACTAACACCGTGACTTGGAGAAGGTGGTGGAGTTTCGCAACGACTCGTCCGGATTGGTACCACTGCCTTTCCTATTCCTGCCGCCATAACGTCGTGACATGTTCCGGTACGGAGGGTAAGGTAGCCGGTAAACTTAATTTTGCTCGAGGCCTAACATCCCAGCCTCAGGTTGGCAACGCACCATTTGGTGTCTCTAGGCGTCGTGAATTTCTTACCGTCAGGAAATAAAAATCAGGAAATACAAGCAGACGGCTTGTTTGCCTTCCAATATCATAAAAAAAGGTTTGTCATTATCGTGAGGTCTGGCACTCGATACTGTCTGCCTACCCCATAAACGACTTGGCGTGTAGATATGTATGTATCTTCCATATGGGGATTAGGTATGCAATGTGATGGTGAACGTCATCATCAATTTAAAAGTATCTTCACGCCCATATCCCCGAAGAGGTAGGCAGAGGCACAACCAAGGCACCCACGACTAGCCGGAAGACACTAAGTCCCACAATGTGATAGGTGGCCTACACACAAGCCTATCGCCAGCCGGGCACATTTCCAATCCCGACCAACATTTATTTATTAGAAAATTGGAAAAATCCAATTTTCTTATTGTTGGCCGACCCGGGATTCGAACCCGGGACCTCATGCAGTCAAGTCCAACACCCGGACCGCTAGACCACAGAGGCGATATCATCATTTTAAATAAATCATCAATTTAAATAAAGGATATCAATATTATGTGACAGAATGTCGTCTGTAATGAACTGTCAATATTACGACAGTGTGAAAGTAATCCAATCTATCGTATGTTTACCGAGATAAAGAAATCGAGTGAGCGGCATACACAGACACCGCAACATTAGAAGTTTGATGGATCATATTCTATTAATATAAAAACAAGCGGTTTGTCCGCGACTTCGTCAGCGTAGAAGCGTTACGATTTCGTACAAACGTTCATACCCTATTACAGTTATTTGTAGGTTACATACATATCTTCACGCCAAGTCCCTTACGAAGTAGGCAGAGAGTATCGAGTGCCAGACCTTACGATCCTGACAAACCTGTCTTGCTTCCTTCACATTCATAACCCTTTTCATACAAACACGCCGGTTTCGGAGACTCTTGACACCACTCTCGGATATATCCGATTGATCTGATCGTGAAATGTCAGCCTTGGTCTCCCCGGGTACCTACATCCATCCACATTCGCATTGTATATCTGCTTTGTCAATCTTCTTCTTCTTCTTCTTCTTCTTCTTCTTTGGAGGTTGATTAAAAAAAAATAATAAAATACGTCGATTTAAATTTCAACTCGGATCTGTAACTGCATATCAAATTTTATCAAAATCGTTTGGGCGGTTTTGCCGCTTAAGAGCAACCGAGGTATATTTTCAATTTTCTATTAAAAATCAACCTTGCCCGGTATTGGGTACGTGCTCAGTCGGCGATAGATTTGCCACCTATCACATTGTGGAAGTTATTGTTTTCGGCTAGTCGTGGGTGCCTTGGTTGTCCTTCTGCCTACTTCCTCGAGGATGTGTGCGTGAAAATAAGTACTTTACTTAACTTTAAGAGCAACTGATAGGTAAGTAGACAGACATTCCTATTTATAACATTAGTAAGGATGAATCTCCATTTCCCTTGGCCATAGCGTCACGGGTGAACTTCTAAAAGTTCTATGGGTAAATTGCTGATTATCACTTTATCATCAGGTTTAAGAGTTTCCTGTCACAAATTAATATTCATTTGATAAAACAGACATTAAAATTTGACTAGCTTCGAGCTATTGTGCTATCATGAGTGAATGAAAGCTAAAGTATCTTTACGCCCATATAACCGAAGAGCTAGGCAGAGGTACAACCAGGGCACCCACGACACTGGGCACATACCAAATCCCAAACAACGTTGTTTTTTCAACACGATTTTGTAACAGTGTGATCTTTTATAAAATCGGAACATTGAAGAACTATATTTTTGTGTTTTTGTGTTAAGAAAATTGGTAAATTATTAAAATGAAGTGGCCACACCCGAATAAAACCATAGGTTTTTTTAAGTTTAGTCTCATTGCTTTAGTAATAGTTAAGTCTTTGAAAAGTAAATAAATAAAAATAATCCTATTCAAGTTACCCTAACTTTATATATACGAGATAAAGGGCTGTAAAGGTATGCCCTTACTCTACAAGGCGAACCGTATTCCTGAGGCGGCTGTGGGACATAGTATCAACGGGCATTTTCGCACTAACAATAGCTATTGCTTTACGTTTTTTTAAACACACTTAGTGCGAAAATTCCAATTAATAATAAAAAAAAAACTGTGGTTAAACATATGATATGAATGATTCCACTATCATATTTGTATGTTTTGCTATTTTAATTTAAAGCATGTATGAATGTGCTAAATTATTATCATTCTGAAACATGTAGGCATGTTATATAAAAATAAACATTATGAAAATGTATAGGAATTATCATACAATATACGAATGGCTAAAAAATTAATTCCATTTTAATGACTGCCTTATTATTATTGGTATAGTTGCTTTTGCGTTGCGTTGCTTGTTGTTTTCCGATTTAAGTAAATGTATTAAAATAAATATCTTTTACTTTTTGTATAAAACAGCATTTACTTTTATCAGAATTGTTAACAAAATAAGTATCATATCACACGAATCCTGAAGAGGTAGGCAAAAGTACAAGAGGAATATTATATAAGCGAAAAAAAGCGTTGGTGGTTAAAATGAAAGTTGAAATGAAAATGAAAATTGTCCAAAAAATAAAGTCCACCCACCACGAAGGGCTAAGTGACTAAACTCTAAGATTTTTTGTATATTTTTGGTCGCTAAATCTTAATATGAGATTTATTTTGCCCTAAAGTCTCTTATAGTACTAAAAAGCATTTTTATCGTAATCGACAGAAAAGTATTTAATTTTTTTTGTGTTCAACTCATTGTATTTTCAAAGGCATTTCAATATTTTTGGATAAAATTTTATCAGTACAAACGTTGCTAAAATTAAATATACCGGTTGAAAATACTATTGATTGAAATACGACCGTAATACATTTTAATTATAAGTTATTTAATATAATTTATTAAAATATAATATTCAAAAATTATTAAGGTTCCATTGTTAATTATCTTTCTGATAAGAACGCCATCTTCATTTATCAAGACTAACTACTTTGTTTCTAAGCATTATGAATGTAGCTTTTATCGTTATCAATATTTTTGTTTGTGTGTGTCAAATGCATGGTAATGTTTTAATTTTTGTTTAATGCACTTAAATTTTTTTTTAAAAAACATTAGCGTTCTGCACTTCTTCCACACGTAAACCATATTTGTGCCAAATTTAACACTCATCCTTTAGCGCAATGTTCGTAAAGAAGGAAAAAAGGAGTCTATTAAGGAGGATATTATATTAAAACGAAGCGTTTAGCTACTCGCAGCGCGTTTCAAATTCTTACCAATTTTTTTACAACTTGCCCGCTGTACAACGAAAATAATTACTTTTTTGATATTCAATAACTGGTTGTAATAGGAGATGGGTAAACGCAACAAAAACGGTCAGTTTTTAAAATGCAATGAGATAAGACCTCACGGTGATTCTTATCTCCCTGATGAACAAGAGACAAAGGCACAAGATACGGCGCTCGTCCGAGAACAAAGGTAACCTGATGTCACGCTGGAGGCTGAGCTGATCTTTTGTTACTGATGCCACTCACTGTAGGCTGTCTACTTGTTTCAATAAAGAATATAACGGAATAATACTCAAGTATTTTAATACTATACCACTATTATACTTGTATTAACTACTACCTAATAAATGCACGGGGCATTCGTCTGCGTAATAAACCGACAACTACTATTAGGTAGTCGAGTGTTGTGTGACGCCTAGATTGTTACTTATTCTTGCCGTTATATCGTCAATGAAAGCTATTGTCGTGTTCCGTATCATTGGACTCAGTCCTTAAGTTAGTGATAAACCAGTCAAATGTTTTCTGTAGGCGTTAGTCGTGTTGGCTCCAACTATAAAAAGAGTGACTTGTCTTGTGACAAAAAAATTGTTCATAAAAAACCCCTTATTTCTCGATTGTGCTATTTTAGATCAAATACCAGGTAACCACTGTTATTTTTCAATAATTAACAAAAGTATTTAAGCAACAAAACTCTAGAAGATCTATCTTTACCTATAGATAGGTTATTAATATTGGCCGTTAGTGGATAAGCTTTAGGGGGCCATGTATGCTAAAATACGTTAGCAATATACTGTTTTTTTCATACAAAGCAATTATGTATCTTGGCGACAAAAATACGCAAGATTAACATTAATATGCTTTATAAGACTAGTGTTTCCAAACCACGATTCATTTCACTTTGCTCGATAGAAAAAAATCAAAAAGTTAACCCATTTTTGAAAACACCCAACTGTCTACTTCAATTATGAAAATATCGACACCAGATTTAACATAAACATACATAAGTATTATACCTAAAAGATAACTGTTTCAGTTTTTATATTTTTTTTCTAATTACTTTTATAGTGTTAAAAATAGTGATTTGGCGCTTAAGACATTTACTTTAGAGCGCAATATTTCATAGTAATCATGGAACGGCGGAGTGCGCTGATTGGCTCTTCTGGCTGACTAATATGGGGCCTTAAGTACTGATGCACACTCTTACCTTCTTTACATTTTCTTTATTTTTAAAGCAACTCAAAACATTACAAACCTACATAAATAAATTAAAGTTAGGTTTGTTACAACTGCAAGTCTTAAACAGCTGTTTTTTGATTTGCTGGATTTATCGCAGCTCCCAACACCCGAATAACTTTAAAAACAAAAAAACAGGATAAAAATTCCAATGAAACGGGTATGCGATACGAAGTTCGTCGGAACCGCTATTACTGACTAGCGTTAATAATTGTTTACTTGTATTCTATACAAACATGTTTGCATATACATATAAAAAATGGGAGAGTGGCTGTTTGTAAAATTAAAATAACGTTTTTTTTACTGCATATATGTGAATGTACTCATAAAAACGGTGTCTATAACAAAATAGCATATATTACAATTTGTGTGTAGTTTGTTCCGGTTTATTTCTAAAACGGATATCGAGGTTGATGGGACTTTCACTGGCAGGTAATTGACGTAATAAGTAACTTAGCTTAACTAAATAAACTAAATAGTATTATTGTCAAATTGAAAATTAAACGCGGACGAAGTTGCGAGGTATTCCGTGAAGCGCACCCAAACGAAGCACACCCAGACGAAGCACACTTAAGGTATTCCACTTATCACACCCGGTAGGTGGGCTTCAAATAAAAATTAGAAATAAATAAACTTCAAATAAATAAATTTCCTATTCCACGAAGCGCACCTACGAAGTTGCGGATACCGATAGTCTAGGTAGGTATACGACGAGCTACTTTTAAACAGAAACTTCTTTTTAAGTCCGTTATAGGTAGTATATAACCTACATTACCGATTTACAATGAACGAAGTAACTTGGCCATTAGACGATCAAGTTGAAGTCAGCTTTGTCAATACTTGATTAAGTTGCTTGTTCCGAAGTTGCTCTTCCAAAGTACACAGTGTGAAGAGAAACAATAGTAACTTGTGTAGTTGACAAGATACATCATGTTTGTTTTAGTTTCCTACTTTAACAATAAATTAGATTATTTAAGAATGTAATATTTTTTATATAGAAGATACATTATCTTTCTTGTAAAGAAACATTTTCCTCGTGTTGTATTTCATATTTTTCACGAGTTGGTCCGGGCTCCTTTGCAGGTTAGACCATCTGCCTTCCTGCCAGGCAGCTCGTAAAAGCATATGCTTACCGTTACTAACACCGTGACATCCTACTAGGTGGTAGAGTTTCGCAGCGACTTGTCCGGATTGGTACCTTCGCCTTACCTATTCCTGCCACCATAACGCCCAGTGCTTGCCGTTGAGGTGTTCCGGTTTGGAGGGTAAGGTAGCCGGTAAACTTACTTTTACCGGCTCGAGCCCTAACATCCAGGCCTCAGGTTGGCAACGCACCATTACCACCTTTGGTGTCTCTAGGTGGCGTGAATTTCTTATCATCAGGAAATCTGTCTGCTTGTTTGCCTTACAATGTTATAAAAAAACATCAATAGCTATTCGTTAGTCTCGCTACAACTCGAGAACAGCTGGACCCTTTTGACTAATTTTGGTTTTGAATTATTTGTGAAAGTCCAGGGAAAGCTTCAAAGATAAGAAAAATGAAAAACTGAGAGGAAACTAGGAAAAACAACATTATAAGTTTTCCCATACAAAAGGAACGGTACATTCGCCGGGATAGTTAGTCGAAACATAAACTGAAGTTTGATGATTGCACATATAACAAGTTAGACTACTGTGCAGAATCTGTCCCGGATTTGTACTAGCTATCGCCATTAATAAATCTGTCATGGCTCGCCATTGTCGTGTTCCGCGATTGATACATGATCTAAAGTCTTAGCTAATACCTAAAATAGCTACGCAACTGTGACATTAATGGTGTCTATACGTGATGCTCATGACATGAAAAAATATAGCATCCAAAACTAAAAACAATAATACTTTTTTATAATTTTCTTTATATACCTTTAAATGAGCAATTCTTGTATATATATTTATATCTTTATTTATTTTTATTCTTGGAATCTCGGAATCGGCTCCAACGATTTTCATGAAATTTAGTATGTAGGGGGTTTCGGGGGCGATAAATCGATCTAGCTAGGAATCATTTTCAGAAAATGTAATTTTATTCGTGTTTAAACTGAAAATTTTATTCATGTTTAATCTGAAAAATATGACTCTTCCTGACATCTATTGGCAAATAATAAAACTATTTTTTGTGAGCAATAAAGTTGTTCCAGCAGATGGCGTTGTTAAGTGAAGTCAATGAGTGTTTGCTAAAAAAATACCGAGCAAAGCTCGGGCATCCAGGTACTAAATATAATAGTGTATGTATATATGTGTGTACTATTATATTTAGTGTTCTGTATATTTAAGTTTCTAGATATTAACAGAGATTAGTAAAATATTGTCTTTGATATTAATAAATTATGATTTTTGTAGCATCTGCGCACTAAACTCTCTCTCTCTGAGGTCAAAGGTTGATTGGTGGGGAACACCGATTGGATTGGATTGTGCTATGAAGTAAATTAAAAAACTTTCTCATGCGATAGAACAATAATAATTACATTTTCCACAGATAGCACTAATAATGGATCGGCAGCTCTCGGTCTATAAAACAATACGACTATTGCCATACTTTTAGATTTAACATTTACAAAAGGAAAAGCAACTTCATAGTTCTCTAGAAGACCGACGGAAAATTTATCTGGGTTTGGTATCAGTATAAGGCTGTGCCATATATGATTGCGTTGGTATGTAGTGATCGCAGAGATAGCTCTCGCTAACTTTATCTCTAAGTGCAAGTCTGGATCTCACAAGAGCACGAGACATGACGTATAATCAGTGATTATACATACGCGAGTCGCTTGTGGAGGTTGACATGTACTTGATGTACTAAGTGCTTGTGGGAATAATTCAAGTATTTAACATTATTTTGCTCATGATGAATTAAGGGGCCATATATGCTAAAATACGTCAGCAATATACTGTTTTTTTCATACAAAGCAATTATGGATCTTGGCGACAAAAATACACAAGATTAACATTAATATGCTTTATAAGACTAGTGTTTCCAAAACACGCTTCATTTCACTTTGCTCGATAGAAAAAAATCAAAAAGTTAACCCTTTTCTGAAAGCAAAACCCATCTGTCTACTTCAATTATGAAAATATCGACACCAGATTTAACAAAAACATAGATAAGTATTATTCCTAAAAGATAACTGTTTCAGTTTTTATATTTTTTTAAATTACTTTTATAGTGTTAAAAATAGTCATTTGGCGCTTAAGACATTTACTTTAGAGCGCAATATTTCATAGTAATAATGGAACGGCGGAGTGCGCTGATTGGCTCTTCTGGCTGACTAAGTATGGGGCCTTAATTAAATAACTTTTTGTTTCACATGAACATAACAATATAAATACGTACATAACAGCAACACATATTAATTTTTTTATTACCTTAATATTAATACCTAAAGCAAAAACTTTGGACACTTTTTTACGAAAATGAAACGACGAGGAGTATGAAATTTGGCACACTTATAGTTTATGTGTAGGAGAAGTTATTCAATAAGAATCAATTGATAACGATTAAAGATCACAGATGGCGCACAAACTATATTCATAATGTATGGAAACAAAGTAGGAGGTCTTGATTAATGAAGATGGCGTTGTTATCAAAAAGATATTTAACAATAGAACCTTAATAATGTTTGGACATAATTAATAATTTATATTGAATAACTCATAATTATAATTAATTATGCTCGAATTTCAACCACTGAGCGGATTATATGATTACTATGTACCTAACTAGTATATAATTAAAATGCAATTGCAAAAAAGAGACTCATTTCATTATCACGTCTCGATTTGATAATTCTTTTTTCAAAAGGTACCTAGCTAATAGTTTCAAGATGGTCCATCCAGATACTTTTAGATAAGTATATTACTTGTAACTCAAAAACCACTTGTCAGATAGTGATCAAACGTGAGACTACCTTTGAACCATGACCTTCTCCCCTATCTGTACCATCAAAATCTGTAGTGTTATTATTGTATCTCGATTTGATGCAAATTGGAAATCTCAATCGGATTTGTGTCATTTTGTACTCTTAAACATAATACTAGCGAATTATTAACATTGAGTTAAAAAAATCAACGAATCTGATAACTGTAATAAATTATTATTATTTATTTTTAACTAAATGTTAGCATTTCGCTAGCATGTTCAGGGTGCCTAAAATGACATATCGGATTCCAATTTACAGATTGCATGAAATCGAGATTCAAATAACCCTACTGTTCATTATTGTCAGTGTGCTCATTTAAAAAAAGAGGAGGGGAAATATTAGGAGTGACATCGACTTTTTTATGTCGATATTAAAACGTTTTCCTCTGGAAGGTCTATAAATGTGGACAAAATCTAATAAAGTATATACCTACTATTTAAATTATGCGCTTCGGCTATACTCGTCAAGCTTCGGCAATCTGAATGTTTGGATATCTATATAGAGTTGTTATTACATAGTTAATAATTTCGTTAAAATTTAAATTAGGTCAGCTAATTTAAAAATAAAAGTATTAAGTGTAAAAAGAGTAAAAAGTGTAAAATCAACGCGCATAATTTAAATAGTAGTACCTACCATACCTATATGAATAGTCTATAAATTTACGAGGTAAAAGACTGCTGCAAAGTCCTATTACATTTCTGAGCACACTCCTGACTGTTTAAACAGCTGGTGGTCTACCTCCCTGGTTGGTACACCTAAGGCTAGCAATTAAACTCGTACATGTCTATTGGAGTTGAGGATCAGTAATTAACGTCGATTTCTAGAATGTTCTATGTTCAGTGTAGTGCACTGTGTACCGGGAAACGTTATCTCCGCTGGCAACAGCAAATACGGCTTGTGGACCGTTTACATGAATAATGTTTTTTAAATTTGCGAAATAAACGGCAATGGTAGTTCAGTTTTAATTTTAATGTCTATTAAATCTAAATTGTAGCTTTTTAATTTCGAAAAGTATGAGCTTCTTAATTCGTTTGTATATTTTTGGTATATTTGTGATTATGATGTTTCTTTTTTATAAGGTAAGTAAGTCATAATTCAGAGGTGGGCCCTCTACAAGTTATTCTATCTGTAGAATATAAAAGTCTACAGTCTTTTATAAATTTGATAAAGATCCGAAAAGTGATATTTGAGTTATACTTAGAATCATAATATTAACAAAAAAAAATATCTTCACGCCTATATCTCCGAAGAGGTAGGCAGAGGCACAACCAGGGCACCCACGACTAGCCGAAGACACTAAGTCCCACAATGTGATAGGTGGCTAGCCTATCACCAACCGGGCACGTACCCAATCCCGAGTAACATTTTTGTGATCAGAAAATTGGAAAAACCCAATTTTTTCTATTGCCTAATCTAACTAGCCCGGGACCTCATGCAGTCAAGTCCAACAACTGAACCGCTAGACCACAGACGCGACCTACATCTATGTACAAGTAACATGCATTTTTATAAGTTAGTGTCGCTAACTGACATCAATTATATGAACATATTATGATCAGGTAGGAGATAGATCAGTTTCTGTCATTTTTGATTTTAAATAAAGATGGCTTAAAAAATTAGTACCTTTCAAATTCAATAGGAAAGTATTTAGAGATTTTTTGTAGAGAGATTACAGTAGATTTATAATTTTTTAATAGGTAAAAGGAATTTATCAAAGCTGTGAAACCCCAGGCATTAAATCCTTGTAGAACTCTGGTGGGTGAAGGAACCTACCATCAGTTGAAGTACTTTCTCATCTACCACCTTTTTAATAAATAAAATTGTAATAAAATAAATGATTTAGGGTTTTGACAATAGAAAACTCATTCTTAATCAGTTATGGCGGATGCCTCGAGATAAAAAGTAATTTATTTTTTCTTAAATCTCTTTAAATGGCTATTTATTGAAAAGATTTATTGAGTGGAAAAAGAGATTTATTTTACTCAAAACAAAAATATTTCAGTTTTTTTTTATTGATTCCGACTTTAAAAACATTTCGGTTTTTTTTATGTACTTGGAATAGTTGCGTTATTTACGTTTTAAAACTTCTTGGTTCTCATCCTACCTACCTTTAAGTCTATATAAAACTTTAAACCAGTAGAATAACCTAAGCGGATTAAAATGCTAAACTAATTTAATAATAAAATGCAAATATTGGTTTTAAGATAACAAAAAGATATGTTGTCGATATTGAAATTTATTTTACTATTTATATTTGAATTAAGAGGACAGTGAAGAGCTGGATCGGCGTTGAGTGTAAACGGTGCATATGGCTAAGTATCTTGTGGCTAAAAAACGAGGACATGTTAGGAACTGAGCTAGACGGGAAAGGAAGCTGGATGCCTTCCATGTGAGATTGCGATCATATGGTCTCCAGAAAAGCTTGAGTGTCGAAAAAGTTTGTCGGGTTCCGTATATTTTAATCAAAAATGCATAAACAATACTTATAGTTGCTATGAAAATATACAACAAATATAACTGAGATAATGATATAAAACCCATAATGTGATAGGTTTCAAGCTTATCGCCAACCGAGCCTATGTCAAATTACGGGCAACGATGCCTTTATTAGAAATTTGAAAATCACAATTAACCGGAATACGGGACCTGGTGAAGTCAAGGCTAACGCCGTAGATCACAAAAACAGGAAACTTAAAAGTCAATAATTTTTAATTCCATTAATTTTCCTTTTTAGTTATTAATCAAAATTATTATTTTGTAATACAGTTTGTTACAGTACTGACTCTATACTAAATTATCTTGCGGATCCCTAAAACGAGATTCGTCGGTGGTCTAGCCACACGCACGGAAACTCGAGATGTTTTGGCTCCGATCGGTACATGCCACTCCACAAACAAACACCAGTTCTGGACGATCGCCTGCATGTAAATACAGCTTTTTCAAGCACTACAAAAAGCTTTTTCAAGAATGTCAAAGCGCAATTTATTTTGCCTAAAAAAACAAAAATGACAGGTCTGTAAACGCAGAATGTTATACGTCTAACCATGAAGCTATAGACTAGATACTAATGGAGGTTACATACCAAATATTGATCAATGTCATTTCCAAATAAATATAAGGTATTTTCAAATTAGTGTTCGAAATTGAGGCTGGGCATTCTCTATAACTAACTGAAATAGTAAATAAAAATAAAAAACTAGACTTAAAACACACAAATTATAGGTAGCACTTTTAGAATTCGTCAGAATATTAAAAGTGCTATAATTATTAAATAACCCGTGCGATGTATGGAAACTGGAACCGCGAACAACTGGACTTTTTAGCGACAATAACCATATTTTTAATTTACCCATTTTTAAATTGTTTTTTGTTATTTTTAAGTTTTCAGGTACATATCCCAAGTCCCTAGCTAACATATTAACATAACATAACATAACATATAACTTATTAAAAAAACGTTGTATACCTGACTGTCTCTTATATAACGACCCCTCTCTCATTTCGACTTTATTAATTGACTTCACAAGATTCTCTGAAAGAAATGCCGTTACATTAAAGTGAGACAGCAATACTTGGAAATCAGTTCCTTCTTTATTAAGAGTGAGATAATTAGTTTCAATTTGTGTGATTTGTCCAGAGATATTTGATCATTATTTTTCGAAAGATAGCAAATGACTCCAAAGTGTAATAGTGTAATAGTGTAGTGTAATAGTCTAATATTCGCATTCGCATTCGTATTCGCATTCGCATTCGTATTCGCATTCGCATTCGCAAATTTCTGTGAATGTTATGCGAATATGAAAATCAGAAAAAAATAAGTTGATAAAACTAAATGTATTCCTTTTTATGTCTTTAATACAAGAAAAATAAATTGATCTCGTAATAAATAATTTGATATTATTTATTTACTTTCCTTTGTGTAACGAAGCTCAACAATCAAATTTTTTTCGGAAATTATAAGACAAACAAAAACAAATTATTCTGATTATTTCTTATCAGTTTTAAATCGCTAATTATACTGTAACATTAAAATTCAGTTGTAAAAAGACCGGCGCTAGCGGAATGACACTTCGCTGGGATAAGTTCCTTCGTATCCACTCAGCAAACTGCAAATGGAAGGCACCTCTTTGAAACTGTTATCAAGCCATAGAAAATCGACGCCAAACTTGGGAACAAAAACCGAATGTCGGTAACAAATATTCGCATTCGCATCCGTGAATGTTTAAAAACGACATTCGTTACATCACTAGAGTGTAACCTCCAGTAGTAGTCTATAGCTTCATCCGTCTAGCACAAAAAAATCATATCAAATTGGGAACCTCCGTATTTTGGTCACATAACACTAAAGTACAAATGACATTTTAAGCGGAACAAAAACGAATAACGACAATAAACCATTTTCCGGTGCAAAGCCGTTTGAAATTCGAGCTTAACTAATGCCGGGAACCAACTGACGACGACCGTGACTACTGAAATATAAGCAAAGTTGACTCGGGCATGAGAACGCTGATGGACCGACGCGATAGGACGCACGGTCCAATGCGTTTGATACGATTTTTGAGACGATATACGGATGGTAACGAGCAGATCCGATTAACGGATGTATGCAATCCGATTTTCCGACATATTAAAAATGTAATGCTAAAAGAGCTCTTGAAGCGGCACCTAACATGTTTATTATAATAAATCATTTTTCATATTTCTTCTTTTTCTTGATTTTAAATATTAAAGTAGTGAAAGTATCTTCACGCACATATCCCCGAAGAGGTAGGCAGAGGCACAACCAGGGCACCCACGAGTAGCCGAAGATACTAAGTCCCACAATGTGATAGGTGGCAAGCCTATCGCCAACCGGGCACATATCCTATCCCGAGCAACATTTTTTTTTATTAGAAAATTGGAAAAACCCAATTTTCTTTTTGTTGCCCGACCCGGGATTCGAACCCGGGACCCCATGCAGTCGAGTCCAACAACTGAACCGCTAGACCACAGAGGCGATTTAAAATATTAATGTTTTTTTATTTATGAACCTGGCTGTTCACACGCCACTTCGTCAGGGTAAAACAAATTTCATACAACTGTCATCACCCATTACGATCCTTTGGGGGTTCATTATTTTAAAAATAGCCAGTGTCTGAACTCGAGTCTTTATCATTTTGGACGTCGAATTTCATCAAAATTGGTTCAGTGATTTACCAGCTATTTAAAGCGTAATATGTAAGTGTAGGGCTAAAATAGCGAAATAACAGACCTAACGTTGAAAAACAATCGTTACCTATAGATACCATAGATGTTACTGTCGCGTCGCTATCATTAGGGCGCACAGAAAATATCCAGCTATTCTACCCTCCAACATGAAACACGACTACAACAGGAACTGACGTTATGGTATCAGGAATAGTATAATATAATCTTACCCGTTGGTACCAACCCAGCTACTACACAGCACTCTATCACTTATGATTGACTCTACTATATGCCAGTACCCTAAACACAACAAAAACATATAATGTTCTTATTTTGGGGTTAGGTCTATTCGTGTAATATCCTCAGGGCCACTTGCACATTCCTGTGTTTAGTATTTAACACTGAATTAGCGCCTAACTAGGGTCCTTAGGGACCTTATATTTACACACAGTTTAACAGTTAACTCAATATTAAATGTAACCTGGGAATGTACAAGTAGCCCATAAACATTCATTTTGAAATGTAAAAAACTTATAAATGAATGTAATAATTTCATTTGCCGCTGTAGTGCTGGCTCAAGTGAATGAGATTGTTTTTAATTAATAGTGCTTTTAATAGGAATGTACCTACACTGCATATGTAGACAGGAGAGTGTGTAAGGAATAGTGTGATTGGATACCAGGGTAAGTTAGTTATAATACATACATATCTTACATACATACATACATATCTTCACGCCAAGTCCCTTACGAGGTAGGCAGAGAGTATCGAGTGCCAGACCTCATGATCCTGACAAACCTGTCTTGCTTCCTTCACATTCATAACCCTTTTGATACAAACACGCCGGTTTCGGAGACTCTTGACACCACCCTCGGATAATATGCGATTGATCTGATCGTGAAATGTCAGCCTTGGTCTCCCCGGGTACCTACATCCATCCACATTCGCATTGTATATCTGCTTTGTCAATCTTTCATCTGTCATTCTTTCCACATGACCGAACCAGCGGAGCAAGCATAGTTATAATAAATAAATAAAAATATCTTGAAAAGTTACACAAATTGAATCAAACCCCAAAGTAAGCAAATTACATGCTTGTGTTATGGGTGTTAGTCAACGATACCAACATATATAAATACTTAAATAGATAACCCATAGAGATAACCATAATAAATTTAATAAACACCCAGACCCAGAAATGCAGACATCTAAATGGTCATCACACAAATGCCTGCCCCCGTCGGGAATCGAACCCCGAGCCTCGCAGTTAGTCAGTGTAGTTAGGCGTGTACGCTAGTCACTCGACCAACGAGGTGGTCTTAGCCAGGTTTTAAGTAGGGAAGCTAGACTCGCTCTGAATAATTCCTAAGATCTACCGTTTTACCTAAGACCTCGCCATGACTGACTATGACGATTTATGACTATTCAACATCTAATACCGATTTTAGTAAACCTTACAAATGCTAATCAATTAAATAATATATATATATATATCTATGTACAAATTACACAAATTTATCTAACTAAAAAGTAATCATATAAAATATTTTTTGTTAACGAAAGGCAAAGGAATACTCAAATAATATTGGTTTAAATATAATAAACATTCAGATGCAGAGATAAGGACATTAATGTTCATCATACAAATGCCTGTGTCGAAAATCGACCCGGGCCTCGCTGTTGATCAATTGAGTCAGGCGTCACGTACCCTTCGGCCAACGAGGCAACTTAATGTTAACTAATGGCAGATGCTCGATGCCATGCCAAAAAAAGTTATGTTTAAAAAATATCTGTTCTCTTTTTTGCTGGATATAGTTTTTATTATTTTTTTAATTATATGCTACTGTAGGGTCTAATAAAATATATCGTAACGTGCACTTACAGTCTTAAAGTTGGTAATAAAAATATTTATGGTGGCACTTATTGTCTCACTTGTACTTTATTATGTCTTCACTGCGACAATAAACATTTACATATTTTATAAAAATTGCCTTTGTCGTAAAAACACCGACGTGCACAATCAGAATTGTTTAAATAGCGTTTTTTTTGTATGAGGGGCTAATATAAACAACATCGTCGACCACCCACGGTCTTGGGTTCGATTACCGATAGGAGCAGGTATTTGTGTGTTTATTATTTATTCGAGTATATGTTCTTCTTCTTTTATAAATATGGCTTTCGATCGTTTTTCACGACTGCTTTGCCAATATCAAATTAGTTAATTCTTATAAAATATACAGTCATTAGTCACTATGTACAAAGTCATGTCAG
>NJDC01000702.1:231514-245815 GCA_002245475.1 Calephelis virginiensis | reverse complement strand
TTTTGGTTTTTGTTTATTGAGTTTAACTCCACCAACCAACCACGAGGCTTGGGTTCGATTCCCGATGAGGCACGCATTTGTGTGAAGAATACAGAAGTATTTCCGGGACTAGCTATGTACTCAATGTATACTAGTAGTTTTTAAGTATTTCTAGCATCTTTATCACTGGCACTTAATTTGCTTACTTCGAGATTAGATCTATTTGTGTAACTCCTCATCGTAAGATAGCAGCGTACCGGTAACATCTTAAGTGTTTTTTTTATTTCCTGATAGTAAGAAATTCACCCCGCCTAGAGACACCAAAGGTGGTAATGGTGCGTTGCCAACCTGAGGCCGGGATGATAGGCCTCTAGCAAAAGTAAGTTTACCGGCTACCTTACCCTCCAAACCGGAACACGTCAGGACGTTATGGCGGCAGAAATAGGTAAGGCGGTGGTACCAATCCGGGTGAGCCGCTGCGAAACTCTACCACCTAGTCAGATGTCACGATTTAGTGACGGAAGGCCTATACTCGCCTTTTATGAGCTGCCTGGCCTGCCTGCCTGGAAGGCAGATGGTTTATTCTGCAAAGGAGCCGGACCAACACGGGGAATATACATATATTATTTTAGTAGCTGACTCCACAGATATTGTCCTGTCCTAACAATGAATGTTATCTTTTTTTATATTATGAACTTTTCCCTGATATTATCTAACACGATCTACCAAGGCCCACCAGATCACGCGTGATGCGATGACCAAGGAAAATACAATTCCTGTGCTTTTAAATTTTTAATAAACTAAAAAATCTGTTTAGTTTATTTTGAATTTTTCTTACACAAAAGTAGCCTAAGTTACTCCCTATTACATCAGATACCTAGCGGTAAAGAAGCTGAAAAATATGTAAGTACCATATATAGACTTCTATGCAGGAAGTAAAATGCGGTAATTTTAATATTACAAACAGACATTCCAATTTTAATTATCTATATATACATAGATTATTTAAAGCATAAATAAATCAAATTTCTAACGTTAGTATCGAAATAAATGTTTGTACTAACACAAACCCTCTTCTAAAATCTGAACCAAAAGTAAGACTAAATCCAACAGTTCAATGTCTAATAGTTAAAATCTTTAATTTATGTAAAAATAGATCTTTCTATCGAATCTTTCGAGATCGAAATTAAGCAACAGAATCTATTTTTTTAATGACTCATTTGTTGCTAATCTTACGATTTTTTACAACTTCACCGAACTTTGTGGGCCGAGCAGAGTGCTCAGCCCGAGATGAATCTATTTCGTTATTTCGGGTATGCTTAGTTACAAAAGTTTTAACAGATTCAGCGCCATGTTTATCATACAGGATTGGTGTTAAATCTGTTAAAAACACGTAGGCTATAAATAAAATAGTAATGAAAATTATATGAAATTAATAAATTTGTAACTTGCACAAGCAAATTTCACAACGCTTGTGTCAAATAATGAAATGAAATATCATCTGACTCGCCCTGCGAAGTCAAAAAATTAGCAGTAGCGAACTATTTAATAATTGACTAAACTTTAACAATACCAAATCCCATTATTACACTAGTGGACTCTTGGGGATGGCGGCACAAGTAATTGCAGGCAACATTACAATCAAGGGGCAATCCAAAGACGTTTACCGTGACGTAATGGAATTGAAACATTCCTGGAAACTCGTAAAACACGCCGCTTACTAAAACGATTCAACATTCTAGGGACCTACAGCGAAGCTCGCACAAAAACTGATATTTCAATGTTCATTGTACATTGAGCACTTTTTATTAGTTTGTAGAACAGGCTATACTGAAAACCAGCAATGTATTTGTATGATACCGTCAAATACGTGATATTTTGCAGCAAACGTGCTAAGATTTAGTGCTTAATTGTTACGTTGCAGTTAATACTGGTAACTGAATGCGGTGTCCGCATGTTGCGCTTTTTAAAGTGCAAATTTAACAACTGTTCTTTAAATTGTAATTTGATTTGTCGTATCTTTGGCACTTATTTATGTTACTAACGGTCGCATAAAATTGTGACGTAAGGGTGAGGCCCATTGGTGCGTTGGTAGGCTAAATGTTAACAGACGTCTTTTAGTGTGGCCGTAAGTTAGCTTTCTATAAATTAAACAATTCAAACGCAGTACACACACTCACTACAACATGCACATACACACACACACGCACAGAAGAAGAAGATTGTCAGGATTCTTCTGGATTTGCTAGAGATTTTGTGTGATATTTCGAGTTCAGTAAAAAAATAATGCTCCGCTGGTTCGGTCATGTGGAAGGAATGAAAGATGAAAGATTGACAAAGCAGATATGCAAAGCGAATGTGGACGAAGCTAGTCAAATTTGTAAGGAACTTGAGTTCTGACATTCGATATGTTATCCCTGGCTACCATGTAGGGACTATGCGTGAAGTATGTAAGAATATAAGTAGTAGTAGTAGTACCTTCACACCCATATCCCCAAAGAGGTAGGTAGATATACAACCAGGGCACCCACGACTAGCCGAAGAAGACACTAAGTCCCACAATGCGATAGGTGGCAATCCTATCGCCAACCAGCACCAATTCCAATCCCGGGCAACGTTATTTTTATTAGAAAATATACAATTTCTAATTTTTTTTTGTTGCTCGACCTGGGAATCGAACCCAGGACCTCAAGAAATAAAATCCGCTGCTGGACCGCTGGACCACAGAGGCGATAAGACTATAAGTTTTTAGTTAGATGTTTAAACTAGCTGCTGCCCTCGGCGTTGCCCTCGTGGTTAATGGTCCCAAACCCATGGCTCCAATGGAACATTTTTTCGGTAAAAAAAACTATCATATGTGCTAATCCAAGTTATCCTTTAGGCGTGTGCTAAATTTCATAAAAAATTAGTTAGCAGTGTTTGCGTGAAGGAGTAACAAACAAACACACAAACTTTCGCATTTATAATATTAACTAGCGGCCCGCCCCGGCTTCTGACGGGGTATAAAAATACATATAAACCTTTCTCTTAAATCACTATATGTACTAAAAAAACCGCATTAAAATCCGTTGAGTAGTTTTAAAGATTTAAACATACAAAGGGACAGAGGAAGCGACTTTGTTTTATACTATGTAGTGATAGAATGGTCGGTATACCTGTAGGGTTACTCTTGAATCTCGATATCATGCGAATTGGAAATTGGAATCGTATATGTCACTTTAGGTACTTTTGAACACAGAATTAGGGGATTATTAACATTTAGTTACAAATAAATTCAACGAATAGGATAAAATAATTTACTATTTGCTATTAGCTAAATGGTAATAATTCGCCAATATTGTGTTCAAGAGAACCTAAAATGACATATTCGATTCCAATTCCCAATAATTCATGAATCGAGCTTCCAGAGTAACCCTACTGATCTTACAATTTGAGAAACCGAGACCTATACCTATAGAAAACAGGATAAGGTGAGGTATATGTTGAATTGATTGATGATTTATGTTAGGTGATTACTGAATAAACATCCATGTGATGAAAAATAGCTACAATAAGTCATGTAAATGGTGAAGTAACAGTGAACTCTTTGAACTGTTGATTACATCTCGCAAACATTTATCAAACCCACGATTAAC
This sequence comes from Calephelis virginiensis, assembly GCA_002245475.1. Lineage (NCBI taxonomy): Eukaryota > Metazoa > Arthropoda > Insecta > Lepidoptera > Riodinidae > Calephelis > Calephelis virginiensis. The sequence goes on along the minus strand of NJDC01000702.1, from coordinate 242,201 downwards.
ATGAACCTCACATTGTTTGGTAATATTGATTACATTTGTTAAACCTTGGTTAAGAAATGTTCATGAATAATATTACATGGTAAATTTACATGCGAAATTTCTGAGTTAACGTCATAGTATCTAAAGTGGTAATTAATTATAGCATAAAATAGATTACGCCTTTATGAAAGACATACGAGTATTATGCTTCTTTTGATTCCGATTTTTCGAACGACTTTCATTAGTTTCCATGGAGAGACTCCAGAATAAGAAGTTTATCAATTTGACCGTGTTTTTTTATTATTTTTTTTACATGATTACTCGACCAATAAGGAGCTGACTTGATCCCTCTTTTTTGGAGAGGTCTCGGTTTGGTAGGTCATATGATATGACTAATAATTTTTGAGTTATCCTTGATAATGCATATATTTTCATCTACAATTAAACGACATTATTAACGATGTTAATAAAAATTAAAATTTGTGCATTATCAATACTATACAGGGATAAAAACGACACGAGTAAATAAATCCAAGTGGACTGGATACTTTTCTGCGATACCAAGTACATTTTAGTATCGATACTTTTTAGTAAATTTTATGGTTTAGATACGGAAATCAAAATATTGGAAGTTTATCTTTTAACATTGATAAAAACGTTTATCGTAAATTGAACGCATCCTAGGCTTAGTTTTTTCTTTTCTTTCTGTAAGTTTTGGCTTTCACGTTAGTATTTAGCCATTAGTCAAGTTGAAATTTGCATCAAATTTTATATCAATTTCAATTAATTTTAATTAGTCATCAGTCGTAAGTCGTCAGTAAGTCATGTCAGGCTCTTGGGTAAAGCGGTGGCCTTTTTACACAAGCTCATGTAACGAGATTTGGCGGCAACGAGAAAATATACGATACGCTAATTTCTTTATGATTATTTCATTTGTGCACTTTCACTGAACAAAATTGTACAAAATGCCACCAAAATTGACTAATTTCACTCAATACTAACACGAAATTCAATAATTATGAAAAAACTTCGACCATCTTTTCTCTCGATGGCGCCAAAACTCTAGGCTTAGTTTTGTATAGTTAGAAGCCTTGACAGTTGACAAGCTTGTTTGTCTATGCCCGAAAAAAGTTTAACCGGATGACATTTACAAATGTTGATTTTCTTGAGCAGCACCATGAAAGCGGTTTTTTTTTTCATAAATTATTTTGAAGGTGACGTGTTATATTAGCGCTTACCCGCGACACTCAGGGCCGGGAGTAACTCAACAATCATTATTTTATATTTTCAATAAATATGGTATTACATACATATATCAACGCCAAGTCCCTTACGGGGTAGGCAGAGGGGATCGAGTGCCAGACCTCACGATGCTGAAAAACCTGTCTTGCTTCCTTCACATTCATAACCCTTTTTATACAAACACGCCGGTTTCGGAGACTCTTGTCACCACCCTCGGATAATATCCGATTGATCTGATCGTGAAATGTCAGTTTTGGTCTCCTCGGGTACCTACATCCATCCACATTCGCATTGTATATCTGCTTTGTCAATCTTTCATCTGTCATTCTTTCCACATGACCGAACCAGCGGAGCATGCCCTTTCGCATTTTAACACCAACACTTTCTTTCAATCTCACTCTTTCTCGGATCTCACTGTTACGAATGCGGTCAGCGAGCGTTACACCACAGATTTTCCTTAGTACTCTCATTTCGACCGCATTTATCATACTTTCATGCTATTATTTATTGAACATGTAAAATAATAATTTAATAAATACTTGTTACGGTTTTCATTCAAAATTTTCCAAAAACGATACTATACTAGTAAGTCTTGATACTTTGTGATCGAAACAGAGCCAATATCGATACTTGACCCATACCACTATCGAGTATTATTATTGATACCTCAGTGGTATCAGTGGTTCATCTCTAAATTACTACATAGTATAAAACAAAGTCGCTTCCTCTGTCCCTATGTCCCTTTGTATGCTTAAATATTTAAACGGAATTTGATGCGGTTTTTAATAGACAAAGTGAGTGAAGACGAAGTTTTATATGTATATTTCATAACCATGCGAAGCCCCCCTCTAGTTGTATACAACTCAAAACTACTAGTGGGATGTTGATTTTATGTGGGACCATCTCGGAATTCTTCCGGGATCTGGCGTAAAGATATTTTTTTACATAATATTGAAATTGAAGTTTTTTATTACTTATTTTTTTATGTTTAAATAAAACATTAACGGCTTATAATTGGTAATTTACTTTCGAATGGGTGAGTCTTCAGGAAATATTACTTATTAAATATCAGTTGCGCCTCAGCAGCGTGCGAACTGACTTTCAAAATTTCGATGCCGTGGGAATCTGTATGCTGTTTGGATCTCAGCTGACGTTACTTGGTGACTCGAACTCAACAATCTTGGTAGATCTAAAACTTTCCAATTATTACCCTATGGTAGGTTCCGAGTTGCTTAACATAATATAATTAAATGTATCCTCATGCCCATATCCCCGAAGAGGTAGGCAGAGGCACAACCAGCGCACCCACGACTAGAAGAAGACAAGTCCCACAATGTGATAGGTGGCAAGCCTATCCCCAACCGGATATATATTCGATCCTGAACAGCATTTTTTTTGTTGGAAAATTGGAAAAATCCACATTTTGTTATTATTGCCCGATCCAGGAATTGAACCCGGTACCTCATGAAGTCAAGTCCAACACCTAGACCGCTAGACCACAGAGGCGATAAAAAAATTTAAGTTTGTTAATTTAGTAGATCGTGACATCTGACTAGATGGTAGAGTTAAGCAGTTACTTGTCCGGATTGGTATCATTCCTGCCACTATAACGCCCAATGCCTGCCGTTGACGTGTTTCGGAGGATAAGGTAGCCGCTAAACTTACTTTTGCTCGAGTCATAACATCCTGTCCTAAGGTTGGCAGCGCACCATTAACACCTGTGGTGTCTCTAGGCGGCGTGAATTTTTTACCATCAGGAAATCAGTCTGCTTGTTTGCCTTCCAATATCATAAAAAAGAAGTTAGTATTATAATATTAAAAAATATTGTTAGAATCTACATTATATGTATATGTAGATCACAAACATTTTTATTTATTATATTAAGAGACCATGTATGCTAAATAAAATACGTCAGCAATATACTGTTTTTTTCATACAAAGCAATTATGGATCTTGGCGACAAAAATACACAAGATTATGATTAATATGCTTTATAAGACTAGTGTTTCCAAAACACGATTCATTTCACTTTGCTCGATAGAAGAAAATCAAAATGTTAACCCTTTTTTGAAAGCAAAACTCAACTATCTACTTCAATTATGAAAATATGGACACCAGATTTAACATAAACATTATTTAATTTAATTAAAGTATTATCGCCAACCGGGCACATATCCTATCCCGAGCAACATTTTTTTTATTATTAGAAAATTGGAAAAACCCAATTTTATTTTTGTTGCCCGACCCGGGATTCGAACCCGGGACCTCATGCAGTCGAGTCCAACAACTGAACTGCTAGACCACAGAGGCGAATTAATCTAGTGTTGTTTTATTGAATATCGAACCGAACTTTCAATATATGCAATGGAATTCCACCAGGTGCCGACGATGAAGAGTATAAATTCCACTCCAGAATAATGAATATAACCTGTAATTGACTTACGGCCAATATTAATAATCAATCCTAATCCAAAACTCGCTGTCCAAGATTGATATTTTGATCCATTTTTATGTTATCGCTTGCCAATAATATATCTGTGCACAGGATAAATATGAGAATGAGGTATAGGATAGGCCGGCGGATACGCAGCTATCTAGATTGCTTGAAATCCATTAGATTGAGATACATTATTAACATTGGCCGTTAAAAGGCATACAATGAGGATGTAATGACTCTCTAAGGATTTGTGGCCCTGACCTCTACCGTTCTTATGTTATGTGTTGGCTCCTGACATGTTCCGTGAGAGAGGCGCGATCACAGAGACATTCAGCTATAAATAAGGCTCGACCTTGTCCCATTTCTCAGAGTTGTCTGGTTCGGGGCCGGCCTCACGGCCAGCGCTGCCTCGTGGATACCTTCTATGTTTGGTGTAGTGACGGTCCCAATTTGGACTCGGAAATAACGACAACATTGTTATAGCTTTCAGATAGGTTTACTAGCTGTTTACCCCCTACTTCGTTAGCTTGGAATAGTTATGATTTTCATGCAGCCCTTTGCAGTTGATTTAAAAAATGACCAAAGTGTGAATTGAATCTTTAACTAGGTATATGCGTATAAAATTTCATCAAAATCATTGCAGTGGTTTAGTCTTAATAGTGCAACAGACAGACAGATAGACATTTGCATTCATAACATTTAGTTGTAGGGAAATTAGTAAATAGTAAAGTAGTTTTTAGTATATCTTATACCTTTAAATGAGCAATGATCGTATATATATAATTGGAATCTCGAAATCGGCTCCAACGATTATCATGAAATTTAGTATGTAGGGAGTTTCGGGAGCGATAAATCGATTTACCTAGGAATCATTTAAAAAAAATAAAAAAAAACATTTTCCAGAGGACCAAATTGTGAATCTAAACCATTTTCGAATCCACTTGAACACAAGCAAAACGTTTCATCAAAATCGCTACAGTCGTTTAGGAAGAGTTAGAAGAGTCAAAGAGAGCGATCGACAAAAAGACAATTTCAAAATAAAAGGTGTTTCTAAATTTAGGATCGTAATTGTTAATTTTTTTTATCTAATCCATTCAATCATTTTATGTAGACATTTTCAATTTACGTTGTATGTAATCTCTTTAAGGTCATTCGTCATTTATTATACTAGCGCCACGCTGGGACGGCTGGTTTGACGTTTGTATTACATAAGTAAACATTACATTTTATTATCAAAACATTTTGGTGAGCTATTACTTGCAACAATTATAAATAGTGTTATTCGATCGAACTTATTTTTTTTATAGTAAATTGACATTTACATCACTATTGTAATGTGCTAAACCGGCCATCATAGCGTACTGCTAGTATAATATCTTAAATTAACAGTAGATCAGCGACTGAGTTTAGAACACGGTGCAGTCAGAGTTATCTTAGAATATTTTACAATAAACTTTTTTCTAGCTAAACAATGAAAACAGCATTGATGTCTATTTAAGTACAATTCAAAAGAAATTAAAAACTGAAGCACAGAGTATGAAAGAGCTGATAATTTATTATTTGCAGTGATATAAGAAAACAGAAACTTACTGCAAGGCTTACATAAATTTCTTAATTTATTGAGGTGTTTTGTTTTTATACACTTTCAAGAGATTTTATTGTTAGAAAATGCTTCTCGATCGAAAAACATTATTTATGTCTTTTGCGATATAAATTACATCATCTCCAGGTATATGGTCTCACGAACTATTCTAATAACTGTATAAATAAAAATAGAACAATTTATAAAAGCTCTCATTTACTAAAGAATAAATAATAGTACTACGTACAGAATACGAACTGATATACATAACGAAATCAAATTTAAAAATCAAGACGTTGGTTCATATAGCGTAGCGCGAAGCTAAATCAACTATCACTTATTAGTAGTTTTTACTATTGATTTAAGATTATTCAAAAGGTACACCGCCTAAATGTACCTAAGCTACGCAGTGAATCCTTCAGAAATTGGTCTTAATCATGTTACAAATTTTGGACCAAACAGATATTTCTTAAGTTCTAAGATTCTCTCTCTCATTAACGTTTAATCTGTCAGGTCACACTTTTGTGTGGAAAATGTCAACTAAAAGACTGAATAAAAGATAATTGACGTCTCCAAAAGCGGTCATTAGACATAGAAATGGAAATTCAATGTGGGTAGACCTACATTTTATAAATTAAATCGAGATATTTTTATTGAAGACAATTATGTCTACAGTATTTATGGTTTGAATAAAATCTAGCTCCCACACAGTCTCTATTATTAAAGAAAACTATACAAACATGATATAATTTGATGTATATTCACAGTAAGCCACATGAAACAGCGCGCGTCCAATCAGAGACGAGGAATATTCATTACGTTCCATTGTACGCTATCAATTGCCTCCTTTGTACCGAGTATCCCGCAAAGACCTACTTCCACTGAAATGGAATAATGTAGCTATTCATTCCTTTTTACGGCGTCAGCGTTTGGAAGGTCGTGACTCACTTATCGCATTCATCGCAGATAAACTTGGAACTCGCATGCTACATTACAATGTACATAAACATTACAAAACATTCGAGTTTCTGCATTTGGAATGCATTTTATGTTAAAAGTTATGCCCGTGTAGTCATTAAATGTAAAACGAAGAATAGATATTGTTTGAGCGTTGTTATTTTGTACAATATGTAATATGTCATATGCAGAAGGGAAACAATTATTTAAAAACGTTTAATAAAAACTTTTTAAGCAATGGAGATATAATCATGTTAATTTATTGTACAAGAAATGGTAACGGTTCGAAGTTTTATTTATATGAGACATTAAAAACAAAGAAAAAAGCGTTTTTCTGTACAGTCGGTTTACTGACGATAGATAAATGTGACAACGTCATAAGAAGCAGGCCGATTGTGTCTCTTTGTCGCTTGTTCCACGCTCTCGTTTGCACTTCAAGCCTTAAATGGAACGCCTCAGAGCGAGGTAACGCCGCATGAGTCATGTTTTTATGTTTTTTTTAAAGGACTAATTTGTTGCTAATCTTACGATTTTTTACAACTTCACCGAACTTTGTGGGCCGAGCAGAGTGCTCAGCCCGAGTTTTTGTGGTGCGTGCTGCCGGCTCCATCGAATTATCACGTTGTCACGTCAAAAACATTGCTACTGTTATTTCCTATTTAATTCATAATTAATTACTTAATACAGCAATTATTTAAGGCTCACAATAAAATTCCTGGACGACATCCTTCTCCAATCTAATAATCGCTAATCGTGGGAACGTTTTCCCATTTCTTTTCGGATATAAATCTAAGATGATATAACATCCAATATTGTCAAAATATAAGTAGGTACTCGTATGGTACATATTCATATATTTGACGCTAATATAAGAATCGACACGACAGTTAATACTTCACCGTCTACAATCAAAATACTATCCAAATTTTACATTGTTGTTTTCCGTTACCGTCCCTACTCGAGCTGCATATTACTTTAGTAACTACAAGAACGCGACTTACCAGTGTCACCTACGTTATTAATAATCTTTTAGTAGACTTCGACAAAAGGAGGAGCTTATAATATGTTGGACTCCTATATTTTTATCTATAATATTTTGAAACATCTTTTAAAAAAAAATTCGAAAGAGCAAACTAGCGAGGTAGTTCCATGACCACAAAGTCTAGATCTAGAAAATTAAAGATAATAGTATATTCATTTAAGAATTTATTCATTCAAGTGAAATTCAGTCTATGTGTAGTTTATACTAGCTATCACTTAAACATAAAGGAGAATTACCTTTTAACAAAAAAAAATGGTAATAACAATAGTTGATAACAAAAAACTCTAGTCGCTTTAGTACCTAAAGTAATTGTTAGGAAAGATACGTCCCTTTTAAAAAATGGACTAGAAAAACCGTCATATAAGTAGATACCCTTATCATTAAATTATTTAAGCTGTCAGTACGCGTTGTCATCCGGCGTCCGGACCTTTTGCGTCCACCCGACACTCCAGACATCAGTGAGATAAATGATAGTCTGCAGGAATTTGATATCGTGACCCATCCCTTACACAAAGTAGAGTGAAACTTTTAAAAGAAATGACTATCGACATCTATAAATAAAATTTTTAAACAACTCCAAAATATGGAAAGTTAACTGTTCCCCGTGTTGGTGCGGGTTCCTTGACTAAATAGATCATGTGCCTTCCTAACAAGCAGCTCTTAAGAGGCGAGCCTAAGCATACTGTCACTAGCACCGTGACGTCTGACTACGAGATAGAGTTTCGCAACGACTCGCCCGGATTTGTTCAGAAGATATTGTAGCCGGTAAATTTACTTTTGCTCTTTGCTTAACATCCCTACCTAAGGTTGGCAACGCACCATTACTACCTTTAGTGTTTTTAGGCGGTGTCAAGTTCTTACCGTCAGGATTATACGTCTGCTTCTTTGACTTCCAATTTCACAAAAATAATGTTAAAAAAATAACTTTGTTTTGTTAAGCGATTACGCAGCCAGTAACAGATTTTGATTGTTGTTTCTTAAAAGGGTAGATCATGATTCTGAGGTGGTCTCATAAAAGTTTAATTAGTATCCGATTAATGAATGATTACTTCCGTCGAGGAACATTAAAATGTATGCAATAATTTTATTACTTAAAACCCGATTGTTCGTAATCTTTTTTGCCTTTGGAAAAAATAATTACGGTGGTAAGGAAGTGGGAGCAAGTTTTTTTGCAGTTTTGCTACCTTTAAATTATTAAAACAAGGATTTAAAGTATTGTTTTTCGTGAATTGTATTTAATATTATAAAATTTACCAGCGGCCCGCCCCGGCTTAGCACGGGTTTAAAATATACATATAAATCTTCCTATTTAAACACTTTATCTATTGAAAAAACCGCATTAAAATTTGTTGCGTAGTTTTCAAGATTTAAGCATACAAAGGGACATAGGGACAGAGAATGCGACTTTGTTTTATACTATGTAGTGAAGTGGCGTTCTGGACAAAACCGACTTCGATTTCATTAATAAGTCAATACGTACACAAAAAATAATTTTCATAGGATAGGGAACGAGATCCAGACTTGGTGGCAATGGGATTTTTTTAGAAGTCAGTTAAAAAGGCACAAAGTTCTAAAAGAGTTTGATCATAATAAAAGCTAAACCAAGCAGGTAGATTTCTTTGCGGTTAGAAACGTGACAGTTGCTGCTAACTCCAATGTCATAATGAAGAGAATAAAGCAACAATCTTAGTTACACTAATAATAAATTATAATAATAATATATTATTCAAATCATATCAATCGAGCATAGGCCTACCGTCATTAACATCGTGATATCTGACTAGGTGGTAGAGTTTCGCAGCGACTCACCCGGATTAGTACCACCGCCTTACCTATTCCTGCCGCCATAACATCATGACGTGTTCCGGTTTGGAGGGTAGGTAGCCGGTAAACTTACTTTTGCTCGAGGCCTAACATCCCGGCCTCAGGTTGGCAACGCAGCATTACCACCTTCGGTGTCTATAGGCGACGTGAATTTCTCACCATCTGGAAATCCGTCTGCTTGTTTGCCTTCCAACATCATAAAAAAATCACTTTATTATTTTTAAGTAATTCAAACCAGTTATCGTGGAAATCTATCAATTTTACCCCCGATAGAAAGTGTTATAAGTTTGACGTGTCTGTATATAAGCGTGTATGTCTGTGTCTGAGATATCAATGTGAAGTTTTTTTGGAGAGAAAACTTCTTTAGCGGCGTTGCGCACTTTTTTGGAATGGGTAAAAACTTCTAAACTCGCGTCAGGACACGTGACCTGATCAAAAATTCGTAAGACGGCGCAGGGCGCTTGCGCGAATGTTCTTGTTGTCATATTTGTGTCCAATAGGTAGCGCAATAAATTAATATTGTATTCTACCACATAAATGATAGTACTTTGATACTGTTAATTAAAGCAATTCGTGCAAAATTATTCCCTAACCATTCTGAAATATCAAAAATGTACAGCATTTATATTCAAGTTTTCACTTCTGCCAGCACTCCCAGAGTGCAACCCGTCGTTTTTTGTAAATTGAAAAGTATCTTTAAGCTTTATCCCCTAAGAGCTTGGCAGAGGCACAACCAGGGCACCCACTACTAGCCGTAACACATTCAATCCCACTATGTGAAGTTCATTGCCAACCGGGCACATGTCTAATACCGGGCAACATGGTTTTTAATATAAATTGAAAAATCACATTTTTCCTTTGTTGCATATATATAACATAAGCTTATAATATATAGGTAACTTGCGATACTTTGGGGTTAGGCTCAATTAGTCTAATTTGTTCAGAAATATTTATGTATTATGTAAATATGTACATACGGGTCGCCCTTATTGCAGGGAAATTAAGAAACATGTAGGCGTGTTTACATTATCATTGGAAAATGTGTTCCGTTCCAGAACTGTACGTCAAGTGACTGAATAAATATAACGAGTGTGAACGGTCACGGTGTCGTTGGTACACGCGAAGTGGAAAAACACCGTGCCCACTCCACACAGCAAATCAAATTACGTTGTTTTCTTTCAAGTAAGTGTTTCCATTTCTAGAAACAAGCTTTGGTAATTTCTTCAATGTCACCTTCAATACGGTCTCGTTTGTCCATTCGATCAGCAGGGCTACTCCTGAATCTCGATTTCATGCAAATTGGAATCGGATTTGTGTCATTTTGTACTTAGCGTTTATTTTAAAAAATCAATGATGTAATGTAATAAATTACTATTTATTTTTAACTTACTGTTAATTATTCGCTAGTATTAACTTAAATAGTACAAAATGACAAATACGATTTCAATTTAGTAATAACATGAAATCGAAATTCAAGTGTAACCCTACTGTTCTGGTGTGTGTGTGTATTGGTTAGATAGGTTTTGAAATGTATATTTCTGATAATTTTCCGATTTTTCTCTTCTTAATTACAATAACTTATACAAAAAAAATAACGAACAAAATGGATTCATCCGTTCAGGC
>NJDC01000702.1:210252-222448 GCA_002245475.1 Calephelis virginiensis | reverse complement strand
GAAATTAGCGTATCGTGTATTTCCTCGTTGCTGCCAAATGTAAACCTAACATTTTAATATATACATCAAGAAAATCAATGTAGAAAGAACATGACATTTTCTACAGAACACACACAAACACACACACACACACACATACACACACACACACAAACACACACACACACACACACACACACACACACACACACACACACACACACACACACACACATTTTCTCGCACACCCGGGTCTCGCGTACCCGGTGTGCTCCGAGCTTAAGCTTATAATACACTAGCTGCCTGATCCGGCTTCGCTCGGATGGTAAATTTTTTACCATAAATTGAGATGTAAGCTATTCTATCTTTCAAGTTGGATCAAACTGCACATGGTGTGCAAATTTGATTGAAATCGGTTTAGTAGTTTAGAAGTCCATCGCGGACAAACAACGTGACACGTAATTTATTTATATATATTAAGATTTATGCAATGAAAGAGCGGTATCGCTTAACACAAGTACCTCGTACTTAAAAGGTGACTCCATCAACTACCCACATTCTATTGTAAATTAGTACTGAAATAAATATTTTTGATTTTTTTTGAGGTACGTTGCTATTCTGTTGTCGAGGTGTTAGCCTAATGTATTAATCTGCTGGTTGCTCTACGCCAGCGGGTTTTATTTTCGTATATTTATGCAGTGTAACTCTTGAAGAGCCTTCCATCAAAACTAATTGTAAAAAACACATACAGCATTCTAAAGTGATGTTATTTCAGCTACGTTCAGCACAACGTGTGCCTTCAGACGTTCTAAGTTTCAATTTTAATTGAAATGCCTGAGATCTTAGGGAAACTGGGTCTAATCGCTTAGCGAAATATGAGCCTTTGCTACAGGTTTTATGATTCAAGTTTGTTTGAGTTTTATGCAACAGTGCGTCTTCTGTACATCAGTGTTATAATTTATTCTGTGTTTACCGGAGCGGATGACGACCGTGCCAAATACTGTCATTGTGGCAACAGAAATAGATACTGTGGTAGATCCCTACCTGTTCTAGTTGCTGCTCAGCCCTATACTACCAATAGTCTTGTTTGTTATAACACATTTAACCTATACTCGCCTCTACGAGCTGCAAGCCAGGAAAAAGAAGCGTATTCTAGATAGGAGTCGTAAGACCAACATTGGGACATTTATAAGTATATCCACACCCATATCCCGAATAGATAGGCAGAGACATGACCAGGGCACTCACGACTAGCTGAAGATACTAAGTCCTACAATGTGATAGGTGGCAAGACTACCAACCCGGAACAAATGCAATCCCGGACAACGTTAATTTTGTTAGAAAATTGAAATTACACATTTTCTATTTTTTTTGGTGCCCGACCTGGAAATTGAACCCGGGACCTCAAGAAGTCAAGTCCGACGCTAGGACCACCGAACCGCTAAAACATAGAGGCGATTCCGAGGTTCTTCTGATAGTAAGAGACAACTGGTCTATACACGTCATAGATGTTATAGGTGCGTCACTGTCCTGTGACCGTAATATGCATTATCAGAATTATGTACTAGGAGACCAGAGTTAGATGAACGTGCTGCAAGCCCGCCAGCCACAGACGGCCATAACATTATGCAGATAGCGAAAGTCGACACGCAAATGCCGAATACGCATTTACATACCAAATGTCAACGGCTTGCGGAAGCTCATTATCACGCAATATAAACAGCAGTCCCACTAATTGCTGATTCCATTGGCACCAAAAGGTCGCGGGTTCGAAATCTTTAAGCGTTTAAAAAGTTAATGTAAATTGAGTGCAATACATTGACCTTGACAAACTTATAATGGTTAATGGTTGAAGGTCTACTTCGAACATTACAGTATTTTTTTTATTTATTACAAATTACATACGGTTGCTCTGAGGTGTAGCGGTCCGATTTTGGTGATTTCTTGAATCCAACCCGGGACGGGTTCAATCCTAGAAAAAAATGTGTTTATCCAATCTTATAAAAAACAATTTTGCTAGAATTGGAAATGAAGGCATGTTGGCGATGGCTTACCACCTATCACATGGGACAGAGTCCTACAATGTAATAGGTGGCAATAGACAAGAGATTAATAACGAGTCATTTTGTTTATGGATGGTAGTATTTTGTACGACTAGTAAAATTGCTAACAACGATTGCTCGTTTTTGACAGTTAATTTCTGTATATTTTTCGCAAATATGAGTAACGCTCCGTTACTTCTGAGCAAACTACGAATGATTAAACTTACGGGTGACGATTATACAACGAACAATCACAAGGCTCTTCTGACGGTAAGAGACAAGTGGTCTACACACAATAGATGTTATATTTTTTATAACATTGGAAGGCAAACAAGCAAGCGGATTTGCTGATGGTAAAAAATTCAGAACGCCAAGAGCCACCAAAGGTGGTAATGGTGCGTGGCCAACCTGAAGTCGGGATTTTAAACCTCAAGCAAAATAAGTTTCCCACCTACCTCACCCACGGGACCGGTACATGTCAACAGCAAATGCTGACGTAATGGAGACAGGTATAGATAAGGCGGTACTAACCCATCCAGGCGAGTTTCTGTGAAACTACCACCGAGTCAGATGTCAAGGTGCTAGTGACGTTAAGCCTCTGCTCGTCTTTTACAAGCTGACTGACAGAACGGCAGATCATATGCAAGTCTGTTCTGTAAAGGAGCCCGGACCAAAATAAAAAGTATCTAGACGGACAGTCGCACAACAAAGTCATCATGTAAGGTTCCGTTTTTGCCTGTCCATATACGGAACCCTTTTTACTCAAACATTTGTAAGCCGTTACTTAATTATCAAATATCTTTCAACCAACAAATGAACAAATTGCTATCAAAATAAAACCATAGCTCGTTCTGACTTCATTATTACATTACACCTAATTATTTTTGGCGGCGACTGCCTGTCAACATAATGTCGCCACGCTTGAGCGATGACATGATAAAAACCAATTCAAATATGGTAATTTTGCAATTTTATCTTTATCTGCTTTTGATATAACCTAATTAGATATGTACCACGGTCTACTTTGGAGATTCGTGGTATTTCCAGCTTGATCATTCAATTCAATTTATTTGTTAAGTTACATTTAATAATTGAAGTAGATTAACAAATTAATTGCAAAAAAGAAATTAAAACCTAGAAGGGAGTTTTCTCTTACATTTATAACTGCGCCTCAGTAGGTACACCTACTACGAGTACTATAACTAGCTTTACTTATTTGTATCAAAAATTGAAAGAAAATAGAAAAAACTCCCAAAAAAGAGAAAATAAAAAGTGTACCTATAAAGCTATAAAAAAACTTTCATCATTATTGTAACATCCTCGGCAGCGCCGGACCTATAACATTCATAATGTTCATAGAATACTGTAGTATTTTACCATCAGGAGAACTGTGTGTATTTTCGCTGTCATTCATTTACATTAAAAAATGTATGTGTATTAGTGTATATACAAGTAAGAAGTGGAACTTCTTACTGACCTGACTGAGTAACTAAAAAGAAATGTCACTTAAAAAAATAAGGTACGAACACGCTCTCGCGAGATCGCTTCGTTAAGCTGGCTAAAGGCCATACTGGCCGGCGAAACAAAAACCACGAAAAATACAGTATGAAATTTGGCGATAACATGCAGTGGTTTTCTTGAGGAGTGTAACTAGATGTCAATGAACTTAACAGAGAAATGTGATGGTAAATTTCTCTCCTACATCGATGAAGAAATTTCACACATGAAAAACTACTCTCGTGCTCGTGTAGAAATTTATCTGTAATGCTCTGTACTCATGCCATTAGTGCTATTCCTACTAACGCCTAGACGTCAATACAGTGTACAAGTATACTATACGTCTGCCCAGCGATCGAAAAACAACGTCCCGTACGTCGAAATGAATCAATGCGTTGCGCTTCGTACATAATAATATCAGACAGCTGATGTCTCGCCCCGATTCATTGTAAAACCCGCCTAGAATACATTATAACCCTCCAATGACGCTCAATTATAATTTTAAAAGCAATTTCATATTTTACGGATGATTAACAAAAGATAAATTCTTTTATGGATGATTAAAAAACAAAGTTGATCAAGCTTTATTATTTTATAAAAGAATATTCTTATATGTTTTTTACATTATTATGTGGAAACAGCAGGAGTCCAGTTATTAAGGCCTTGTTTTTTATCAATTCCGAATCAAACAATTCATAAAATATTTTATTAATCGAATAAATTTCATTTTGTTTCACATATTTTTTTTATGAATAGTGAACGATTTATGGATATAAGTATTTTAGTGTTAGTCGTTTTTAATTTTGTAAAACGTTCAGATTAAGTATAATTTTATCTGATGTTGTAATCCTGGTTTAAAATACAACTAAAATTTAAAACAATTTTTAATTTGGACCTCGAATGTCTTAACATATATTAAAGTACTATAAGGTTTAAAGTAACACTTACAACTTATTATGGTCCTGGTTCTCAGTGTAGGGTAGATCTGCGACCCTGACTGGCAGCTCGTAAGAAGCAAGCAAAGGCTATATACCAACCAATAGATATATCACCTCTGTGGTCTAGCGGTTCAGCGGTCTGCATGAGGTCCCGGGTTCGAATCCTGGGTCGGGCAACAAAAAGAAAAATTGGTTTTTCCAATTATCTAAATAAAAAAAATGTAGCTCGGGATTGGATATGTGTCCGGTTGGCGATAGGCTTGCCATTATTACATTGTGGGACTTAGTGTCTTCGGCTAGTCGTGGGTGCCCTGGTCGTGCCTCTGCTTATCTCTTCGCGGATATGGGCGTGAAGATACCATCAGATTACTGGTGGTAGTTGGCTGTACAGTGTGCAGCAACTTGCCCGAGTCGGGATCCACCGCCTTACCTAATCTTGCCGCCATAATGAGTGCCTTGTTCCAGTCTAGAGAAGGTCTTGAAGAACATCTATGGATTCATGTGCTTGTGCGCTGTTTTTGGTATAAAAAACTTAAACCTTGGAGTAGTACATAAACCTTTTTTTATTAATAAGGCACCTATTTATCACCTTCGTTTCTGTAAATAAAGTTAATTATCACTTTTGTATGTTATTGTATATAGAGAAAGCAGGCGGCTCTCATGATAATAAAAAACAACCGTCACCTACACACACCATAAGTTTTATTGCAGCTTTTTTGATCTAGGCTACGTATGCAAGTATACCGGCTACCCTAGCCTCCACAGAACTTATCAGTAGCCAGTAGTGACGTTATGGTGGCAGGAATTTGGCCAAGTCAGACTTTTTGCACTCGTGCTGTCTGTATGAATTAGCACTTGCGGTCATTACTCCTCTATTCTTTATTGTTTGAAGTACGGCCAGTATCAAAATTATACGAGCCGTAAAATTGCAAAATCCGACTTCGACTTTAATATGTAAGTCGTAGATGCCCGGTTCCTTTATATTTAAGAAACGAGCCGTTTTAATCACATGGTTACTACCAACCAATAGTAAGATATCTATATTAATATTTTTCCCCGTGTTGGTCCGGGTTTCTTTGCAGAATAGACCATCTGCCTTCCTGCCAGGCAGCTCGTAAAAGGCAAGCATAGGATTACCGCCACTAACACCGTGACATCTGACTAAATGGTAGAGTTTCGCAGCGACTAACCCGGATTGGTACCACAGCCTTACCTATTCCTGCCGCCATAACGTCATGACCTGTTCCGGTTTGGAGGGTAATATAGCCGGTAAACTTACTTTTGCTCTAGGTCTAACATCACGGCCTCAGCTTGACAACGCACCATTACCGCCTTTGGTGTCTCTAGGCAGCGTGAATTTCTTACTATCAGGAAATCCGTCTGCTTGTTTGCCTTTCAATATCATAAAAAAAATCTAACAGTTGCTCGTTTTTGGTAGTTAGCTCTGAACATTTTTTTAAATATTCTTAACGCTTCGTTACTTTTGGGTGAACTATAAAAAGTTAAACTTTTGGATTACGTTTCGTTGATTATAGGAACCGGGCATTCGATACAAAAAAGAGAAATGCACCATTGTCACCATTGTTTGTAGTCAGTCTATATCTAAAAAGTCTTTTGTGTCAATACGTGTACCGGTTGCTCTACCTTCCAAAACTGAACTACCCTAATTCTAAGAATTGTTTTGTATGTGAAAGGGTTAACTTGCGAGATGGTCCCATTTTCACCAAGTCTGGATCTGATCTAAAAGACCGACATACCAGGTCTCTCAAATTTTGATTGCATGTAGGATAGGAAAAGAGCATAACTAACTCAGCATAGATAACTAATAATGTATGCAATTGAAACGTTAGTATATTTTCGCCCATATCCCCGAATAGTAGGCAGAGGTACAAAGGCACTCACGACTAGCCGAAGACACCAAGTCTCACAATGTGATATATAGCAAGCCTATCGCCAATTGTGCACTTGTCCAATCCCATGCAACGTTAATTTTATTAGAAAATTGAAAATACACATTTTCCACTTTTTATTGCCCGACCTGGGTATCGGACCCGGGACCTCAAGAAGTCAAGTCGACGCCGGAACGCTAAACCACAGAGATGTCAATTAAATTTAGTATAAGGCAAATTTTTCTTTCTTTAAAAAAATATTTTAATGCCAACTGTATACATAAATACTTAGTAATGCTAGTTAGTTTCGGGGCGACCTTTACAACGATATAAAACGAATTCCGGTCGTGATTGTGTTGCTGTCGAGACTGACTACGATATAAATGTCGGGGTACAATACTTCCTTTTGATAATGTCATTAAACCGCAAACATTACACACCCAGCAATGTAAAACATCACCTATGGGGTAACCATGAGTTTAAGGAGCTATATTCGCTAATGTTAGCATCAAGGATCTGAGCCTTTACCATGAGTTGGTATAGGTTACGTTCGGTAAATTACGTGTCGAAATCTATGACACTTTTGGTGTAAAAATATGTTACTCCTAGTTACCAATAGAGGCGCTGTTCAAAGTTTTCGTACAAATAATTTACCGAAACGGTAGCGAGTATAGTAAACTTGACGAGCTGTAAACTCATGGTTAGCGCTCGTGCCTTTGCCATAAGTTTACAGGACCTTTACCATGAGTTGGTATAGATTCCGTTCGGTAAATTACGTGTCGAAATCTATGACACTTTTGGTGTAAAAATATGTTACTCCTAGTTACCAATAGAGGCGCTGTTCAAAGTTTTCATACAAATAATTTACCGAAACGGTAGCAAGTATAGTAAACTTGACGAGCTGTAAACTCATGGTAAGCGCTCGTGCCTTTGCCATAAGTTTACAGGACCTTTACCATAAGTTGTTATAGATTATGTTCCGTAAGTTACGCGAAATGCACTTTTTTTATGTTATAGGAAGGCAAGCAAGCAGATTTCCTGATGGTAAGAAATTCACGCCACCTAGAGACACCAAAGGTGGTAATGGTGCGTTGCCAACCTGAGGCCGGGAAGTTAGGCCTCGAGCGAAAGTAAGTTTACCGGCTACCTTACCCTCCGAACCGGAACACGTCATGACGTTATGGCGGCAGGAATAGGTAAGGCGGTGGTACCAATCCAGGCGAGTCGCTGCCTAACTCTACCACCTAATCGGATGTCACGGTGTTCGTGATGGTAAGCCTACGCTCGCCTTTTACGAGCTGCCTGGCAAGGAAGGCAGTTTTTTCTAAGTGTCGGTTTCCATAGATTTCCATAGTGCCCTCATGGCTACACCCCAACCAAGATTTCATCTAGCCTACGTATTAATATAATCTATGGATTTCATACAAATAATATAACTAATGGTAAGAGCTCTGCAGTTAAATTCGTTAAATTCTGCAGGTAAATTATTTGCATGAAATCTTTTGTGATCTTTCCTTTAGTGACCAACGTCAAATGTCAATTGTCAACATTTTAGTCACGATTTGACAGTGCTATAGAGCAACGAATAAAAAATAAGAAATACAAATGACCATAAATGTAACCCGCGCACGCCAAGTTTTCTCTCGTCTCACTTGAATTACACCTTTCAACGAAACTAAAAGAAAGAGACGAAGCATGTTTGGTGCTCTCAGATTAGTTTATGTACGACATTTCTACACGCATTAATTGATCTATTTCTAGGAGAACATCGATTAAAAGTTGCTTAAGTTTACATATCCTAATCGGTATTTTTAAAATGCTCCATCTCTTTCATTTTAAAAGAAAGCCGTTTCTTACATGATCTCGTCCTCTTTTCCTAACAAAGAGTAACAAAATATACACAGTGAAGTTTGCTAGATAATAACGTTTTGCCAACCTAAACGAGTAAACTCCAAGTTACAAGCACTATCAAAATCTATTTGAACGTTAAGACGCTAGCGAGGCAGATGCTAGCGAGTAACTTAACTATAGCCAGTTTGGCGCAACATTTATATAAAAAAATTAAAGTGTTAAGTTTCCGATATTTTTATTCACCTAAATCATAAAGTTGCCTTAAATCTGAATGCCTTTAGAATTACTTTTAAATTAAACGGGTTATAGGTACCTTTTTACCATACTTGCTGTCAAGTGTCTTGTGTCTCTTAAGCTAAACTTGATACAAAATTCGGGTTTGCTACGAGTATATATATATGGAAGATCTGCCTCTTATTACGTAGTATTTATATACTCTTTGACTAACGGCTAATTGCAAAGGCTCTGTATGAACTTTGAACAGCGCCCTTCTGGTAACTAGGAGAACTAACCTTCAAATAAAAATAGCCATAGATTTCGAGACGTAACCAAACAAAGCCTATATCATACTCTTGGTAAAATCTATGGACATCACCATTAGCCTTGTAGCACGTGTGTGAGTATTAAAAGCATTAATTTTCATTGTCGGCATTTGGTGTGATGTCATTGTACATACACTTTTTAAAAGGGACTTGTATTTTCCATAGTACACACTTCAAGTCCAATATTTGACTGACCTTTTCATTATAATGTTAATTGCATTATCTCTTTTTGCATGCAATGGTGGCAAATTTGTAGCACACTTATTTAATCTAATTTTGACGAAACATGTTTGGCGCTATCAGATTAGTTTATGACATTTCTACACACGTTTAACTATTTCTCGGAAGTTGCCCAAGTTGACATGTCCAGTCTAATTTAATGTTCTTAAAATATTCCATCTCTTTTAGTTTTGTTTCATTGAAAAAAGATAGCATGCATCTCAAATATGTTTAGTGAGTGCGAGAGTAAATTACCACCCATGTCTGTTTAAGGACACGGTAAACGTTGGGTCTAGGTATAAACGAACTCAGAGTGAAGAGAGTATGCTCATCGTAACACAACTTGTGACGTCATACTTTCACAATCTGTTGAGGTCAATAAATAGATAAAGATTACGTTTACGTACAGTTTTCCCCTCTTTGCTTACGTAAAATAATATACTCAGGGTGTCATAATATACACAACGTTATTTGTAACTAAAGCTTAACTAAAACAAAGCAACTAAATGAAAAGCAACTTTTGTTCTAAAACTTTTAGAAAATCGCGAAAAAATAGTTCCATAAAAAAGTTCAGCGTCCTGTGATAAAATATTTGGAAACAATAAAGCCGGCCTAGAAACGTTATGAGTTAGTTACCAGTAACCCTGTATATGCTCAACATCTCCTTTTGTAAGAATGCATTGTGTCAAACACGAGCGAAATATAAAAGAAAAATCGTACTTAAACAAATTTCGTAAGACTATGACAGCTAGCTCTTCTGACGCTAAAACCAAATTAGAGTATACATTGGATCATAGCATAACAAACACATGTGTATTTCGGCCATAAGACATGAAAATTCGCGTAACGCTTTCCCTCGCACTTCAAATACTCGTAATATCATGAGCAAATCCTTAGGGCTTGCTCTTGCTAGTTTTGATATACAGGGTTACTGGTAACTAACGAATAACTTTCTAGATCGGCTTTGGTACATCAATAGCAACAACTTTTTTTCTACAACTTTTAGAAACTCGTGAAAGGAGAATTTGGCTCTCCATATTTTTGTATTCATCGTCCTCTGACAAAATTTCTCCTTTGCAGAATAGACCATCTACCTTCCTGCCAGGCAGCTAGTAAAAGGCGAGAATAGGCTTTCCGTCACTAACACCCCGACATACTATTAGGTGGTAGAGTTTCGCAGCAACTGCGCGAGATTTATACCACCGCCTTCCCTATTCCTGCCGCCATAACGTCAGTGCTTGCCGTTGAGGTGTTCCGGTACGGAGGGTAAGGTTTGCGGTAACCTTATTCTTGCTCAAACTCTAACATTACCACTTTTGGTGTCTCTAGGCTGCGTAAATTTCTTATCATCAGGAAATGCGTCTGCTTATATACCTTCCAATGTCATAAAAAAACCCGTAGGGCTTGCTCTGGCTACTTTTGAAATAGAGACGACTGCTCTATGATATCCTCGAAACCAACGTGGAAAATATTACTGGCATTGTAGAATTAATATTTAAATTCAAATCATTGGGCAGTTCTTTTTTCTGCGATCGATATATTTTTAACCGATATTGAAAAAAGTTGGAGGCTATGTGTTCGACTCCTGTATTTTTTAGGAATATTAATCAATTACTGCGTAGTTTTCGAACCAATTTTACAAATGACTTTTTATATGAAAGAGTTTCTATAGTATCACTACGCTGAAGTTAAAGTATTATTTTACGTGCAACACTGTTGAATGTCAGCAATTTGAGTAGCTTTAATTTTTTGTGAAAAAAAAGTAAATTGCCATTTTCATTTAGTTTTTATAATAAGTAAGCTACTGATGTTGTTCGTCCGTGTAAAATAAATAAGTTTTCTTTTCATTTTCCTATTTTCCTGTATGTTTCCCAGAAAGTAAAACATTGTAAAAATATGTAAGTTTATTGGTACTTATATAGTAAAGTATTGGAGTTTATGGCGTGTATCCGAACGCAGTACCTGCGCCTACCGCAGTAAAACAATATGGCCGCTGATGCGCACGAGTGCGAAACATAAAAATTGCCATAACGTGACGCTAAACGAAAACGAACGCAATAAAATGCATTAAATGTTTCGTCCGAGATGATATCTCTGGACGGTGTGTGGTCTACCCGCATGAACGGAAAAATGTCGTTAGCGTTTGTTGGCGGAAACAAAACAACATTTAAAACAATGTGAATATTTTGCGTCCTGTTTTATTAGAGTTTTTTAAATGTTATTAAATAGCTACCAAGCACAGTATAGAGTTGATTTTTTGATGTTATAACATAGCTAACAAGCAGATACGGTACTATTTTGTTAAGAGACAACCCCTAAAACTCCATAGATGTTTTTGAAGCGTTATTTTTTTATGGACGGGATCTTAGACAACCTGTGCAATTTTATCAACCTACACTCACAACACGGACGACGATAATGGCAAGCACTGCTCCTACAGTGGCAGGAATAAAATAAGAGTAATCGTAGTTTTATTCATGTTGAATTAACGATTTTACCTTAATAATTACAAAAATATGCTTTTTTATTTATTTAATTAATTCATTCATCACGATCATTATCACTAGGTATGAATTCGTAGGTACTCGTAGTACTAGGTAGTAAAATAAATAAATAAAAATAAAAAAGCCTATTTATTTCTTGTAGTTTGTAATTTACAATGCTGTATTACAAAATTATAGTTTAGCGATAGTTAGTATACGTATAAATATGCTTATTTTAGTTTTGCAGGTACTAGATAGTAACTGAATTAATTCTAACTGAATTAAGCCTAACCTACATGGAGCTATGACATCTTTTTAAAATCTACCGTCGTTTGTTAGTATGTGTCATATTGATTTATTGTGCGCAGTTTCATTCCGATACTGTACAATATAAATTTTCAGTGATTGTTTGTTTGAAGCAATCTGACGCAATTTTCAATAATGGAGAAAACTGAACACCGTGCAATCGTTAAGTACCTCAATAAAAAAGGCCTATCACCAAATGACATCCATCAAGATATGGTGAGCACTTTGGAAGAGTCTGCTCCATCGTATTCCAGTGTCAAGAAGTAGGTAGTTGAGTTTAAGCGCGGTCGTGAGAGCATTAAAGATGATCCTAGAGGTGTAAGGCCTACATCCTCTACCACGAAAGAAAACATCGATAAAATTTGTGATCTCGTACTGGGTGACCGACGTTTGACCATTGGTAAGATAGCTGAAATAACAAACATTAGTTATGGCCGGGTACAACACATA
>NJDC01000702.1:150399-184172 GCA_002245475.1 Calephelis virginiensis | reverse complement strand
AATCTACAATACAAGCAAACAAACTGCTACGTCTAAACGAGGCTTTGGTGCAGTTTAGAGGAACTATTTATGCATATTAAAATGTAGCGCCGCCTCTCACGGATTAATATTTAGTTCGCCCCCGGCAGCTCCACCTGCGACTTGCAGGTGCCTCCACATTCAGAGGTTTCCATCTCTGTTTGCTGTTACTTGCTCATTCTGAATATAAGTCTTATTTATTACATTTAAATATTAAACTACACTGCCTGTAGAAAGCTTTTTTGCGATACCGATAGTTTAAAAAAATCGTTCAAATTTTTTGTACCATAAAAGGCAGACTTATCTGAGCCCATGTTTTGTATATTACTATGTTATATGAAGAAATTAGGGAAATTAAATCATGAAAATAAATTGGCACAAGTTAGCATTTAATCTGATTTACTGCAAAACAATTTAAAAACCTTGAGTGAGGCACAGCAGTTATTTCTCCCTTCCTTGAAGTCTTGAAGTTTTGCGCAACTCTTTCTTTCTTTCCCAAATCTCTTCTTAGATATTTAAAAATGTAGGTTAACTGTATACTTATGCGATACTATCTGCCTACCTCGTAAGGGACTTGGCGTAAAAATATGTATATATATATATATATATATATGTATGTATATATATATATCGCCTCTGTGGTCTAGCGGTCCGGGTGTTGGACTTGACTGCATGAGGTCCCGGGTTCGAATGGATTTTTCCAATTTTCTAATAAAAAAAAATGTTGGCAGGGATTGGAAATGTGCCCGGATCTGCCTACCTCTTCGGGGATATGGGCGTGAAGATACTTATATATATTAACTGTATAAGCTGCGCGGTAAATCCATGTTTTAGTGAACCAACTTAAACTAATACTCGGTATGTTGTTACAAGTTTGAAGAAAAATTTAATAGATAATTGGCTTGAAGGAAGACTAGGTGATATATGTCACAAAACCCTCCATTTAGATAGCTCGAAATAAGGGAGGGGTTCCTTATACGTCTCGTGAATTTGATAGACGTAGAGATGATAGACGTAGATGTAGAGATATGGATTGAGGATGACGACATATAGAGAAGTGTTTTTATATAGTGAACTGACAGACAAACCAACAGAACACTTGAAGTGGTTATTGTTACCAATGGATATCAGCCACAGATGGGGTACTGATACCTTGGCACCTTTAAGAAGTTATTAATACGGCCTAACTGATTCAGGAAATGAGTTACTTTTTTTATTACGAATTAAGATACATACATAATATTATGTTCACGCCTAATCCCTTACGAATTAAAATATTCCGACAAAACCGCATTGTCGAAGAATACCAAGAAGAATATTGAGGAGGTGGAGCAGGTTTATGCAACCTTTGACTTTGAGTGGTATGGTAAAAGAAGCTGTATATGTGTATAAGGTTAAATATCTCCTTGGATCATTTCGCGTGATAGAGCTTGTAGAACAAACTTAGAGCTCTTAAAAGTAAGAAGGAAGACACTAGCCTTCTTTTTTAAACTAACCTAACTCCAAAAAGCAGTGGAACGAAGTTGACTGGGACAGCTAGTTTCAAATAAAGTTATGTGTCGCAAAATTTCAATTTACGACAAAAATCCTTAATCTTCTTTATAATTTATTTCGAAGCAGTTCACATCTCTCAATTCAAAGTTATCGGGAACTTGCAAAGTTCTTTTTAGGTTTCCATATTCAGTTATTAAAATTCGATAGGTATTATGGAATATTTCAAGAGAAGCTCCGTACGAGGGTCGGGGGAGAAATTAATTATTTTTAAAGAATTAATTTAAGCATCAGCGCCCTAACGCCTTGAGGGGTAGAATTTTAGCCCTGTCTAAAGAAATATTATGGTTATTCACCGATTTAAAAAAGGTCTAGATCGCCTCTGTGGTCTAGCGGTCCGGGTGTTGGACTTGACTGCATGAGGTCCCGGGTTCGAATCCCGGGTCGGCCAACAAAAAGACAATTGGATTTTTCCAATTTTCTAATTAAAAAAAATGTTGGCCGGGATTAGAAATGTGCCTGGTTGTCGATAGGCTTGCCACCTATCACATTGTGGGACTTAGTGTCTTCGGCTAGTCGTGGGTGCCTTGGGTGTACCTCTTCGGGGATATGGGCGTGAAGATACTTAAATAAAGGTGTTTTCAATTCATATAATTTCAGTTTTCGAAAGTCATGATTTACAGGTGTCACATTTAAGTTTGATTAAAACTTGACACGCGGTTTTTTAATTGTACTTAATGATGCACATTTTTGTTTCCCTTGATGACGTAGTCATGAAATGGAGGTTATTACTCCCATTTCATAAATATTTTAAATGCTTAAAATGCTTTCGAGTCTGAAGCAATCTTGTATTAATAGATACGATATGTACATATATATTTAAATGGTGGTACTAATAATTAACATAAATATATCATGACTCCGAATTTACATTAATTTACACAGAAACCGACTTCTACGTACAAAAAATTGGTATTTTCCACGATTTCTCAGGGATTTCATTATCAAATCCAAACTTGTTAGAAACGGAAACCTTGAACCTTGAAAGTATTTTCAAATACAAAAATATTTTTTTAAAGCGGTTCAGAAATCGACTAC
This sequence comes from Calephelis virginiensis, assembly GCA_002245475.1. Taxonomy (NCBI): domain Eukaryota; kingdom Metazoa; phylum Arthropoda; class Insecta; order Lepidoptera; family Riodinidae; genus Calephelis; species Calephelis virginiensis. The sequence continues at coordinate 181,565 of NJDC01000702.1, read as the reverse complement.
CACACATAAAAAATATTGGAATCGAACGCATAACTTATTTCCTTTTTTCCAAAGTCGGTTAAAATATAAGATGTAGGATAAAATATTGGTATAGACTAACTTACGGAGACTAACCTTCTGTTTTCATCACTTCGGTTTCCCAACTTTTGAATTCGGCTCCGATACTTTAAAATCGAAGGTATGATATGAAGTGTACCTTTTTATATTTGATATTTTCCATTGTCGGTACTTGGTAAAACTTCCAAATATTCATATTTTAAATGAAGAAATACTTGTAATGTTTTATGTATCACTTATAATTTATTATTTTAAAAATAGCCTACCGGTTTCGCTGTCATACAGCATCATCAGGGCTAGAACGTAAACTACCAAACAATATTTTTGATTAATAAACATAAATTCATTTCATAGTGGGTAGATACAAAAAAAAAACTTTAATACGTTATACAATGGAGTTGCTAGCTATTGATTTTTTCCCCACTGAATTGGGAAGTTAATACTATTTGAGAAAAAAGTAATAAATAACATGTCAATTACCTCCATTTCATTAATTAATCACTAAATTAAATTTTCTGTTTTATATGTAAAACTTAATTATTTATGCTTAAGTCAGTTGAATAAAAAAATAAAAAAAAAATGTCCATGTCAAAATTTAAAAAAGTAATATTAAATTAAATGTAAATGTCAAAAAAATAAGGAACTAATTATATAATTAATTAGTAAAAGCGAGAGGTCCTCCCCTACAACCGCTGAGAGAGTACACCGCTGTTATTTGAATGCGTCGCACTCTCCCAGCGTATGGAACGCCGTATCTTCTAGCGCCCCGTATTCGTGGCAGGCGGGGGACGCCTCCCGTATCACGATCTTGTGCAGATACTTTCCTAAGCATCCGTGCCCGGCAAGCGCCTGCACAAGCGACCCGAACCGCCGCTGCACTCGGAGGACCGGTCGGATTGCCTCCACCGTCGCCTGTCCAGGGACAGGTATGGCAAGGTCCACCGCTCCAACGTGGTCTCCTACGCCTGCCTCTGCATGCGCTTCACATCCATCCACGCCAGGGACTCCCCGCGCACCTCGCCGACGGTACCGCGAGGTATGCACTAGTACTAATATCTAATCTGTGGAGGTATGTTTCGGCAAGAGCACGCTCTTGAAGCTCCCAGGGCGGGTCTCCAGCGCCCTGGCCGCAATGACCCGTTGCGGACGTTGCAGCAGGGTCTTAATATATAATAACGTTCTTGATCTAAGGAAGGTTATGGCTGCTGCCCTACCCTACAGCGTGGAACACGACAATGATGTATACTGAAGATATGCTGCCAGGAATAGTCTGTGGTACCAATCCAGCTAGCTGCTTTCCACCTCTACCACCTCGGTAGAACTAACTGCACTGATGTAGCCAATGTAAGTAACTAAATAAATACTAATAACTACCGAAACAGTTATATTTTACACTTTTCATTTTCAGCGCGTAATATAAAATCATTTTCATTGTTAAAAAAAAACACTTGTGCTTCCACACAAATTTAATTATATTATTTTAGCAGTTAGGCTATCAGTTTCGCTTATTAAGAAAAAAGTATTTTTAACCCTCGTCTCTATGTGTGTGTGCGTCTGTGTGTCTGACTGTGAATCATAACTTTTAAATAGATGGACAGATTACGATCGGGATTTTTGTTTAAAAATTGATATGATCGTGATGGTTCTAACGTTACATATGTTCTATCAGGGTTCATTAAAAATTAGGGTTGTAACATTTAGGATACCTACGATCGATTGTCTTAGTGGCCTTGTAGCTGCTGGTTTTAATTTTCCAGTAAAAAAATATATTTCCCAAATTTGGCTATTGCCTGATTGGCGATAGGTTTGCCAACTATCACATCGTAGAAGTAGGTGCCTTGATTGCGCCACAGCCTGCATTTTTGGGATGCGGGGGTAAAGTTACGATAGAAGTTGACTTGTAATTTAAAAAAGAATATACCTACTTTGGCTAATCGAAGGTGTCCTAATTGCGCCACAGCCTGCATTTTGGGGATACAGGGGTGAAGATACGATAGAAGTGGCCTTATAATTTACAAAAGAATATGCATACTTTGGTTAATCCTAGGAGTCCTGATTGAGCCCCAGCCTGCATTTTCGATATACAGGGGTGAAGATACGATAGAAGTGGCCTTGTAATTTACAAAAGAATATGCATACTTTGGTAAATCGTAGGTGTCCTGATTGAGCCCCAGCCTGAATTTTCGATATACAGGGGTGAAGATACTATAGAAGTTGCCTTGTAATTTACAAAAGAATATACCAACTTTGGCTAATCGTAAGTGACCTGATTGAGCCCCAGCCTGCATTTTCTTGATACAGGGGTGAAGATACGATAGAAGTGGCCTTGTAATTTACAAAAGAAATTACCTACTTTGGCTAATCTTAGGTGTCCTGATTGCGCCACAGCTTGCATTTTCGGGATACAGGGGTGAAGTTGCCTTGTAATTTACAAAAGAATATACCTACTTTGAAAACGTAGACTTACACTGATGTTTATCTAGATGGTCTTGTTAAGTGATAGTCTTATAGTCACGAATATCTTCAAAGAGTAAGGCCTTTGAGCTGTTCCTCCAAAAAGGATCTCTTTTGTAAAATGCCGACGTCATTGTGAAAGCAATATTTTAAAACGAAATCTGTAATCTAAGTGTTAAAACAAGTGAGAATATTGTTATATCACATTTATAGATCTGAAACTAGTACAGCATAGAATATTTAATTTTAGAACTTTTCCCGTTTTTAAAAATAAATTTACACACTTTTTTTAAAAAATGAATTACAATTCACACAGATGTTTCTTATATACCTGATTTATAAATTGTATATTAATTATTCATGTCTGCTAAGTAAACACCAACACCAACTAAAAATACAGTTCTTCGAAAAACTTTAATGAAATTTACTTTACTATGGAGCTTCTCGATAGATGTGGACCTGTACACATCCCATATAGGATCCGACTAAACAGTATCTTAGTACAACTGTTTTTCAAGTCATAAAAATTTTAGTTATTTCAGAAATATAATCAACAAAAAATACTAAAATTAAGTCACCTTACTTTTTTGTTCATTTTGTTACGCATAGAAAACAAGATAACACATACAACATAAAATAAAAATGTAGCGAAAATGGGGTGCATATTACCTAACCGCAATTCATTATCACCCCGATCACAGATGTAAAACGCAAGTAATGCAAAATCATTTCATAACAATGCATTTTAAAGTCTTGTATTCTCTTTGTTTTTATAGTTATTATTATGTTTATGAATGTTTTAACCCACTAATAAAGAAATTACGTGCTTTTTCACGGATATTATTTAATGATAATAATACATAGAATACTTATATGTACATATGAATATTTGAAATTAATATAATAAATTCTTAGATACATATACCTACATATATGTATATATACCTAGACATATCCATTTATCAGACAAATGACTATTTCAATCAGGAATCGAACTCCAGCCTTGAATTGAGTTAGATGGCTAACCCATTTTATAACGAAGCTTTCAATTTATAACACACGTAAAGTAAATGCTGCTAATTTTGTTGCACATCCACTTTAACTTATTAAAGGTTATTGCTATGTTTTTTCAACCTGTCTAATTGAAAAATACAAAACACGTTTAGTGCTGTCATATTAGATTTTATACAATATTTCTAGTTCTACATGATTTTTATCTATTTTTTATATTACATATATATACTATATCGCCTCTGTGGTCTAGCGGTCCGAGTGGACTTGACTGCATGAGGTCCCGGGTTCGAATCCCGGGTCGGCCAACAAAAAGAAAATTGGATTTTTCTAATTTTCTAATAAAAAAAATGTTGGTCGGGATTGGAATTGTGCCCGGTTGGTGATAGCCTTGCCACCTATCACATTGTGGGACTTAGTATCTTAGGCTAGTCGTGGGTGCCTTGGTTGTACCTCTGCCTACCTCTTCGGGGATATGGGCGTGAAGATACTTTTTTTTTACTATATATTCATCGTGATAGAAAACTAATAAAACATGTCAAAAATGTTCCATTCCTTTTCTTTTTGCTTTATTGGAAACAGATAGCATACACCTTAAATAAGTTTAGTAGGTGCTCAGCAGAATTATCACCATTGGTTTAATTCCAAATCTAAGTGCGCCGGATGGCCCCCCAACAAAAGAGAGTGTATATTTATAAATCTTGCGCTTATTTAGCCAAACTATTCTATATAAGAGCACTGCATAAGATGATAACCTTAACAAATAGTATTTTTGATCCACTCCAAAAAGAGGTTATGAATTACACTGTATGTTTTTTTTGTATATTTTTTACATGAGTACTCAGACGATTTTGATAATTATTTTTCAGAAAGGTAAGTCATTGTGAGTCATACGTGGACCCATAATAATTTTATCATCATCTGATTAGTGTTTTTTGAGTTAAATATACTAGGTTAATTAGATAGGTGCAAAATTTAGAAAAAAATATTATTATTTCTCGACATGGTAATGAAGTAATTAGTCTGTTTTTCTGCTGTGCTGAAGTATATGGAATAACAGATAGTTAAAGGAATAGTGCAGTCGGAGCTTATAGCAGTAAAATTTCTGAGAATGGCTCTAGCGAATGTTGAATAGGATCGCGGTCCACCGATCCCATTAAAACATTCTCAGCGTCGTCTGCAAGTTCCAAGAGTCGGAAGCGGTGACGGAATCCCAGCTCACGAGACTACGTGCCATGCATTACTTCTAAAATGAGCTCCATCCTAAATATTTCATTTGTAATAACTGACCAACTTACTCTATATGAATATATATACAGTAAGTGGGTCAGTTATGGGAATTGTCTTATATTATAAACATTATATCATATTAAGGGTGTATCATAATCATATTTTCTAATGACAAGGACTTTATGACAAGGCTCTGATGAATAAACTAGGTTTCGTAATCTTTGCATTTGCAATTCATTTAAATAACATCGAAAAGGGAGGTGTTGTAAGTTTGACTCTCTGTGTAGTAGCGTGTATGATTCTGTGTGTGTGTCTGTCTATAGCATCATAATTTTTGAACGTTTGCCATAAAACACTATTTGGTAGGTATCTCTTCATTATTTTGGTTTAAGCTCAGAGTAATTAACTTTGAGGTTAGAATTTAGTACTTATTCAAATTCAATAGATGCCTTTGGTAGATATGAATAAGGAACTAGACGTTGGGGCAGACTCAGGGCACCCTCTTGAACTCTGCGCTATTCATGCTCTCCTAGTACTTTGAGAACGTGGACTTGCATAATGAGTATTCTAGAGGAACTATGGTAGGTTTTCATATTTTTATGGGATAACACGTCACTCGTGCCAAGAGTTGTGGCTAATGGGTTTTGGCGCGATCGAGAGGAAAGATGATTGCAGTTTTGTCTTTTTTTGCGTGGTTAAGATACACTGAATGTAGGTAAATAATATTGAGTAAAATAAGTCAATTTAGGTGGGATTTTGTACAATTTTGTTTAGGTAAAGAAAGTGTAAAAGAGAAATATTTATTAATTATTTTTAATGATATTGGAAGACAAGCAAGCAGATGGATTTCCTGATGGTAAGAAAGTTACGCCGCCGAGAGATACCAAAGGTGGTAATGGTGCGCTACCAACTAGAGGCCGGGATGTTAGTCTAGTCAGATGTCACTTTGTTAGTGACGGCAAGCGTATGCTCGCCTTTAACAAACTGCCTGGCAGAAAGGCAGATGATCTTTTCTGCAAAGGATCCCAGACCAACACGGGAAAAATTGTGTTGGTATCGTGTAATTTCTCGTTGCATCAAATTTTACTAAATGAGCTTGAGTAAGAAGGTCATCTCTTTCAACACTGACTTAGAGACGACTATTGACTTTTTATAAACAATTTACGCTTAACGTTACTAAATCTGGTAATTTGATGCAAATTTAACTAACGGCAAATGCTTAAAAAAAACTCTTCAGTAGGCGTCATAGATGATATAGGTGGGTTGCTGTCCTGTGGACAGAATATAGGACCTAACATTTGTTTATTTATTTAAACTTTATTGTCCACAAATAAAACTTGTGAGTAGGTACAAAAGGCGAACTTAATGCTATACGCATTCTCTCTCAGTCAACCTCTGGACTAATATGTCAAATATGTAGGTACCACTTAATTTATAAAAACAAAGAATAAAATAAGTACATAAAGTCGAATTCAATTGACATTGAATCATGCTGAAATAATAACACAACATCGTACACATAAATACGATAATTCAGCAATAAAAATAACGGGTTGCTCTCCGGGAGTGCCGGCAGAAGTGAAAACTTGAATATTAACGTTGTGCATTTTGATATTTTGGAATACAATAGTCTTTTGCTTAATCGGACATTTTTGGGTTCGCACTGCATTCGTACAATCCGTGAAATGTACTAGTACACCTTATTAGTACTATTAGTATCTGCCTATTAGTATACTGTGTTAAACCATGATACTTCAGTACGCTACCTACCTACTAGTACGGCCACTTCATAATTTACCTCGGCCAGTTGAAATAGTATTACTTATGAGATAAAATATGATTGAACATTTAATTTTTTAAACTTACACATAATTCAATATAATATAATATATGTGTATATCGATTTTCCTTCTACTATTATTTCCTTTGTTAAACTTACAACTTTTTCGAAAACAGCTAAACTTCTTCACGATGTAACTGTACTGTAATTTTTATAAACTGAGAAACTATTATATACCTAGAAGTCGCAAACAAATTAAAATATGTTTTACTAAACTAATATCTATTTTATCTACCACATACTGCAAAGCATTCAAAGCAAAAAACAGTTCACACTTTACAGTACATTATTTAATACTGCAGAACAACGCGAGAGGCCAAATCGCAGTAGTTTATGCGATTGTTTTACACTCACTCGTACTGGCATTATCCAATGCGAATCCTATACTGTTCGGAAATATGTAAGCAATACAAAAACAGCAATGAATCTACGTTTTATTTTAAATCTCGCGCATGCGACCTGCCCCTCCGTCTTGTTCGCGCATACGCAGTGCGCCGTCTTACGTTCTGACGATCTGATGCGAAATTAGAAGTTTTTACCCATTTCAAAAAAAGTGCGCAACGCGGCAAAAGAAGTTTTTACTTCAAAAAACTACATAATATAATATATAAATTACGAATAGATAATTAGGTATAGGTACAAATATTTAACATTTAATTCAAGTGCCTACCCAACATTCAATTGCTGTTGCAGCAGGAATAGGTAAGGCAATTGATTCCTACTCTGGCAAGTCTGTGCACCTCCAACCAAGGTTTTGTTATTAAACCAGCTTAGCCGTCCGGAGTTCAGCAGATCTTGGTTTTAGCTTCAGTTTAATGTATTAATATATCGAAATAAAAAGATTAACTAATCGCATTTTACAAATTTGCAAACGAAACTTTATTACCCATACCTATTGCAATAGGTACACTGAATCATGTATCGTACTTTATTGTTTTTTTTATGACTAACATGTTGCTAACCTCACGGTTAAATTAGTTAAATTTTTTACACACAAAATACGTCTTCAGTTCCTTAGTAATTTGATATATTAAGAAGTAATACGACTAAATACCTAACCGTTTTTTATATTTTTAATACCAATAAAATCTTATTTATAAAACTGCAAAAATCTGACTACACTTTCAGTATTATATCTTCTAAATAAACAGAGATATACATTATTATGTATATATTCAAAATAATATATTATATAATCGCATATTCAAAATCACTTATGAATCTTTATCACATTCATATTGGACCACAGCTAGATCACGACCTACGACGCCATGACAAAATCCATTCATAATTAGTAAAGTAATCACGTAACAAACATACTAAATGCCTAATCCTTTTGGCAGTGGATTAAAAAGAGCAAAGCTACCTTTTAGATTTAAAGTGTGTCACGACAAAACAGAAAAATAGTAATACAGTTAATACTATTATGAATAAAACATATCGATTCTCTGATAAATTCTTCATTTATTTTTGTATTGTCAACCAATTTCTGACAATTATTTTCAGAGGTCCAGCTGTTCAATTTAACATTAAGTGTGACAGTTAAGATATTTTTAATGAAATAAAAATACAGCGGTGTTATCTCGTCAAGTGGTGAGCGCGACAGGCCCACAAAAACACCCAAATTGTCTATAATAGCAGGGAAGACCAAGAGGGGCTTTTTGCAATAATTCAAGCGCGTCATATTAAGAAGCTCCCATTAGCTTTTTTATACTATTGTTAAATACTTTCTTTATGTATCACATCTCTTTAAATAAGCATGCGTTTAGGGTAGTCTGTCATTTTTTTGGCTCGAAAAAGTACTTGAGTACGAGAAAACAAAGAGAGTAAGTAGTCAAGATTAAAATGGATGTTTATTGTATGCCAAGAAGTGCATATTTTAATCCGGGACTACGAGTCGGAAACGTTCATACAACAAATCTATGTTCATTAGTCATTACGGCGACCTGCCTGATTGACAAATGTCTGTCGTCAGAGACTCATTAGGCATGTATGCAAGTACATTACTAATATCGCTCGAGCATGGTTAAGTGTTTGCACTTGTTAAATCTGGTTGTAACTATTCCCCGCATATCTGGCCAACACTAGGTCTTCATGAAGCTGGAGTATCTAAACATTTAGCATTTCGCGATCCCCTACTCCAACATTTTTAAAAAGCTGTATCTGTACGTTGACCAGATCAGAAAATATTGTGATAGGTTCGAGCTTATTTTATTTCAGCGCCACGGTAAAACGACGGAAATAATAATACCAAAATCATAGTTTTTCCAATCCGAAAAAAGAGGAGGTTATAGTTCATCTGTATGCTTTTTCTTTTATGTTTGTCACGTCACGGCCAATAATGAATATGATATGATGATTAATAGATTTTTACAATTAGTCGTGATTCCGATCACTATATAAAGGTCAAATGCCACCAAGTGATTTTTGAAATAGGTTGAGGAATGGAGATTCAAATTGGAGCCTGATTTTGCTGTTTTACTGAGCTTAAATTTATTCAGTACAATTAAGATGAGTTTATAACTATTTTTTATTGATATTGAGGATATGTTAGTCCGGGCTCCTTTGTAGAATAGACCATCTGCCTTCCTGTCAGGCAGCTCGTAAAAGGCGAGCACAGGCTTACCGTCACTAGCACCGTGACATCTGACTAGGTGGTAGAGTTTAGCAGCGACTCGCCCGGATGACGTGTTCCGGTTCGGAGGGTTAGGTAGCCGGTAAACTTATTTTTGCTCGAGGCCTAACATCACAGCCTCAGGTCGGCAACGCACCATTACCACCTTTAGGCGGCGGGAATTTCTTACCATCTGGAAATCCGTCTGCTTGTTTGCCTTCCAATGTCAAAAAAAAATCGAGGGAAAGTAAGTAAAGATTGAAGCCAAAATAGCGTGTTCCACTAGGTAACTATTTTTATAGAAGTGTTAGAGCGAACATTAATTTCATCTTATCTCGGTGTATACTTTTCAAGAATTGCAAATTGTACGCGTAGGCCTTACCAAGAATTAACGATGATAGGCTGGCTAGCGTCTCCGTAAATCTTTTGTACTAAAACTTTGAACAGAGCCTCAACTAATAACCAAGAGAACAGCTACAGATTTCGATACATAAATTACGAAACGTAATCTACAGCAACTCATAGTAAAACTGTTGCTTGTTGACATTCGTAATTATTGGAACGAAGTTCCTTATTGCGCGTTGTGAATGGGGGCTAGACGGAAAAAAATCTTACGAAAATGTTGTCACGACACTTTTTGCTCTGTGGTCTAGCGGTTCAGTAGTTGGACTTGACTGCATGAGGTCCCGGGTTCGAATCCCGGGTCGGACATTTTTTTTTATTTTTCATTTTCTATTTTTTTATAATCATTTTCATTTTTATTATTTTTTATTGTTATTATTTTTTTATATTTTTATTGTCTTTTTTGTCTTTTTTTTATTTCATGTTTCTCTGTCTGTCTCTCTCTATAAGACAGATAGAGATAGAGATTACTAGAGATTGATAGAGATTGAGAGAGAGAGGGGGGGAGAGAGAGAACTTCGTTCCATCCGGGTGTCCCTTGACACCTCTCAACTTTTTTTTGTTTATGGAAATATGGTCATATTGTACGGAACGGAACGTCTGCTCTGTGTCGCGCTTGAACAATATTTAAACTAGTTTAAAAACAAATCCAAAATAGTTTTTGCAATGTACTCGTAATAGGCAACTGAATGTCTGTTATTGATTGAGTTTATTGAGTGCATACCATGATTCTATAATATTACGAGTACTTACAATTCTAACATAAATCTAATTTTAATTCCTAATAGTGCTTACCCACTCTAATGTACCGGCCTCTCTTTCGTTTTGACGTTACAAGACTCTCAGAAGAAGAGGTTACTAACTTAAAGAGCTTTTGCAAATATTTGGAATTGACATCAGATTTTGTTAAGAGTTTAATATCCAGTAGTAATATAGCTTCATGTTGCATACCTATATTACTATTAAATAATCACTCTAAATAGGTGCATATATTTTTAATTCTAATTTCAACCATTACAAAAAGTTTATTCGAATTCGGAGATCTAACCACTGCATTATTATTCAATACATTAAAAATTAAAAAAAAACCCTACATAAAAACTTAATTTCCCTTTAAAAAGCTAAAAAATTTTTGACATTCGGTTAATAATGAAGTGGGGAGCACTTTTACCTCCCATAACTTTTAAACCGATTTTCATCAAACATGTCTAAGAACACTCGCACATAAGTTACCTTTAATACAAAAAAAATTGAAACCACTGCATCCGTTCGGGAGTTATGATGCCACAGATAGACAGACACACAGACAGAGAGACACGTCAAACTTATAACACCCCTCTTTTTGCGACGGGGGCTAAAAATATTACTAGCGGCCCGATACGTGCTTCGTTACGTATAAACTGGAATATTAAAAAAACCTAATGGAATATCAAATTCATTTATTCAAACAAAAAAACATTTTATTAAGTGCTACAAAAAAACAAAAAAAATGAAAAAAGTTTCAATATGACAGCGCATTACCCGTCTATAAAAAGTTTCAATTTGACTGAAAATACCCATTAACAAAATGAGCCGCCATTTATTGAATTAATTTGTTACAAAACATGTGATAAATGAAGAACCGCTTAACCGATTTATGCAAACTTCACATAAACCATCTACTAAATAGTCGGAACAAAGCCTAAACATTTGGTTTGGATAGGTAAGCCCGTTCTTGAGTTATAAAATTACAACGAAAAGTGGCATTGATTCTTTTATCTATAGATGACTCATTGGGTGAAGTCACGTACATTGGCTAGTTTAGAATTCAAACAAAACCATTTACAGTGCAGGCGAGGCGGCAGCCACTTCAGAGCACGAATCGATTTTATTTCGACAAGTAGATGATTATTCGGATACGGTAGTTGAAATGGATGAATGGCGCTTCCTGCGAGGGGACTAGGACTAGGATGACAAGGTTTTAAAACTTTTTAAAATTAAACTAGCTGTTGCTCTCATCAACTTCGTTCGCTTTTTATACTAAAAACAAGCGTACGAGAGAGTGGGCTATAAAAAGTAATAATCATCACAGTTCATAGACATCTGCAACAACAAGATTTAGCAGCAAATGCGACGCCCGCGCCAGTCTTTGAAAAAATTACTAACCCTCTTTTCGAAAACTCCAGGGTTAAATGTTGGTCGAAAAATCATTCCAATGAGACTATTCCAGAACTTGACTCTTTGAATAAAGATGATGAAGGTTAGTAGAAACGCTTTTGGACATAAGATTATTTTTAATGATAGCAAATCACCAGCTAATAACCAGGGTCTTCGAGTAGTTAGTGCCCTGGTTATATCTCCGACTACCTCTTCACAGATTATGAAAGCCACACATACATACCTAAATATAAATCTGACATATACTAACACGAAATAGTCTTCAGAATTATTAATTTGTGGTTGTTGAATTACGGATAACCGCTAATATGAGGAAATAATTGCAAATCTGTCACTGATATAAGCTTACCTTTCTACTGCAATAAATATACGAATTATAGGTAGAATAAGATGGCAACCCTAGTCCCGACCCTCGGTAGGATGCAGCGTTAATGCTGCATCAACGAGGGTGCAGATCGTTAACTGCAGCCATTTCATTGTGCTAATCAAATCACCATTAATGATGGGATTTCTAGGCTTCCCCGATTCAAATAATTGGATATAAAATTTTAATTGTTTTTGAAAAATGGCGCCCTGTAGCATGGTACAGAGTCTATAAATTAAATTTATTTTGTTCGCAAAATAGGTTTACGAGTGATATGAAGTACATGCCTATTTTAATATTTAACCGACTATAAAATAGGAAAAGTATCTTCACGCTCATATCCCCGAAGAGGTATGCAGAGACACAACCAGAGCAACCACGACTAGCCGAAGACACTGAGTCTCAACATGTGATAGATGGCAAGTCTGTCGCCAACCGGGCGCATGTCCAATTTCGAGCAACGTTAATTTTATTACAAAATTGAAAATACACTATTTTCTATTTTTTCCATCCAGATTTCAGATCGAACTCGGGACCTCAAGAACCAAAAAACCGCCGGACTGCTAGACCAAAGAGGCGATTAAATAAAATAGGAAAAGGATCTCAACTTGAATGTATGTTTTTTTTTTTATTTTACTTTTTTGTATGTTTGTTACACGATTACTCCGCCAATAGTCAAGCGATGTTAGTGGATTTTTTTAAGAATATAGATCTGTGTTTCATGGTAAGTTACGTTTTAATTTCATCATAATCCGACTAGTGGTTTTTGAGTTATACTTAATAATTAATAAATAAAAAAATAAAATAAAATAAATAAAAAAAAATAATGTACGTTTTTTTCTTCATGTTGACGATCCCATCAAAGATAAGTAGAGACATACAATTAGTAGGATATTAATAAGATTTATGTGAGACCATTGTTAGACCAGGTTCGGGTCCTGGTCACCATTACAATCCTTCACACCAGGAGTCGGCTGCAACAATTCTTGTAGCAGAGCGTGGTTCCTATTCGCACTCGCATGACCATCCCCAAATCGAATCGGTCTCTCTTGGAACGGTAAAGCTCATACCGCAAAATATACCGAACAAACATTTTGAAAATAGAATTATCATATCCCAACATGAAAGCATCTTCATGCCCATATCTCCGAAGAAGTAGGCAGTGGCACAACCAGGGCACTAAAATGATAAAATAGTTTACAAAATTGAGATCATAATTACATTTAATGGTTCGCTGGTTTTAAATTTTTGACTGACGTTCAATAATTTTTAAATTATTGAATGTCAGTCATTAAATTTGATGTAAAAATAACATGGACTTTGGTGTATTACAAAACGTTAAAGTGTAATATAAAATTTGAAATATTAATGAAAAAAAATGAAAACAGGCTATTTTCACTCATTTTCATTAATAAGACAGAGAGTTTATACAAGAGACAGCCAATCAATGCTAAAACTTATACTGTCCTATTAGTAAACACGGACTAACGTAGGAGTATATTTAAACTGATGTTATAATCTGTTTCATATTGTAACAAAGGAAATAATACGAGGTAGAACCTTGGCGTACTTTACTCCGCGTTTATTAATAACACACATATTATTTATATCTAGTTTCAAGTTATGTCAATTGAAATTTACAATTCATAATCACGTTTTTGTGCTTAGCCCTTTGTAATAATCCCCGCTTCCTCGTAAATATTATTTTATGTCCCTTATTGTAAACGGCGAACTTTTTTACCAATTTTTTAGGGGATGCAACTGAAATAACAACGGGAGCGGATGTTTACTGCGAGCTGCAGGCGTACTGCCGACATGCTGCAGTTACCATACCATAGCTATTGCATAAATAGTAACGGCGTTAGGATAGGGCGAAGTTAGACGACCGCCCAGGGCGCTGGTTAGGTCTCGTTCATTAAAATTTAAACGAAGCCAAAATTTTTATGTGATAAATATGTTGGTAAAAAGAATACATTTTTAAATTTTTAACGGAGAACCAAATCAATTAAATGAATATTGTATTTTACCACATAATGATATTACTTTTGTACTGAAAATAAAAGTAATTCGTGCAAAATTGTTCCCTAACCATTCCAAAATTCAAAAATTAACAACGAATATTATCGTTGTTTACATTTCTGCCGGTACTCCCGGAGTTGAATTCAATCAATTTGGAATTGGGCGGTGAGTGTTTGTTGAAATTGTATTACTATATATATATATATATAATAATCGCCCAGGGCGCTGGGAGTTTTGTAATCCGGCACTGGGCATAAAACACAGATTTAGTTAGGGAAGAGCACAACTCAATTACAGAGTCAGCTTTTTGCAGTTATGTATTTTTATTTTACTGACAACGCACAAATGATGATTGCTTCTGGCATTTTTACCACAAAATTGTGAACTTGCTGAAATGTATGACGATCCTAGCCTAGCGTGTGTAAAGAACATTTCATCCAGTCTTTATGACAAGTATTCGCTGCTCAGTAATAGGTCTCTATTTGTTTTTTATTGCCAACTATTACATAACTTTTGTAGATATTTAAAAAGTTGTTTGAATTTACTTAAACTAAAATAAAAATGCAGATGCATAAAAAAGCCAAAACTAACTTAATAACATAATACTTTGAAGCACACACAGAGCAGTCTCTGGACATTGAATTTAAAGAAAATAGACGTAATTGTATAAAGCTACCAGAAGTTTTGAACTAACAAAAAATATTTTAGGTGGAGTTTAAAGTTTAAACCACTTCACGTCCGTCTTTCGAAGAGATTCTATTATTGTCATTATAAATTTTCTTTCGTAAAAACATTTTGTGCAAGGGAAATGCGCTTAAAATAAAATTTATGAATTTATTATTTCAAAGCTGTTTCTTTTGAGCAAATGAAAAAGGAGTTGCTATTTTTTATTTATAATTGAATCATTACTACAGACTTGTAAATTTAATAACAATTCGCTTTGAATTTAAATGGTGCCGTAGTTATTAATAATAGAGATAGAAATAAAAGTATCCAAGTGCCCATACCCCGAAGAGGTAGGCAGAGGCACAACCCACGACAAGTCGAAGACACTATAAACCCCCCATGTGATAAGTGGAAAACTATTGCCAACCGAACTCATATCCAATCCCACGTAACATTTTTTTTATTAGAAAATAGGAAAAACTACATTTTATTTTGGTTGTCCGACCCGGGAATCGAACCCGGTTATATCACAGAGGCAGATAACAGATCAAATAAATAACAATATTCTATTCTAGCACTATATACAAATAGATGTGTAGTGCACCCACTAAGCATGAAACAAAGCATGTCTCGATGCAGGCGGCAGGAGGGGTGGGCAGGACATGTGGCGCCACTAGGGAACGGGTACTGTTACTATTGTCAACGACTTAAGGACACCACAGGGTTGCATATTACAATACGCCTTTATTGCTCCCCTATTGATATATTTAAGAGTATATTCATCTCATATCCCCGAATTGCAGGCAGAAGCACAACCCGGGCACCCACGACTAGCGGAGACACTAAGTCTCACAATGTGATAGGTGGCAAGCCTATCGCCAACCGGGCACGTTTCCACTTCCATGCAATGTATTTTTATTAGAAAAGTAAAATTACACGTTTTCTAGTTTTTTTTGCCCGACCCGGGGATCGAACCCAGTACCTCAAAAAGCTAAATCCGATGCCGGACCATTGAGGTGATATAATTAATTTAAGTATCTTCACTCCCGAGGAAAAGCAGGCAGACCGGGGCGCCCACGCGTTATTTTATCCTTTATCATAATACGAATGTCGCCTCTGTGGTTTAGCGGTCCGGGTGTTGGACTTGACTGCATGAGGTCCCGGTTTCGAATCCCGGGTCGGCCAACAAAAAGAAAATTGGATTTTTCCAATTTTCTAATAAAAAAATGTTGGTCGGGATTGGAAATGTGCCCGATTGGTGATAGGCTTGACACCTATCACATTGTGGGACTTAGTGTCTTCGGCTAGTCGTGGGTGCCTTGGTTAAACCTCTGCCTACCTCTTCGGGGATATGGGCGTGAAGATACTGTACTGTACTGTACTATCATAATACGATAGGTGGAAAACCTATCGCCATCAAGCATTTGTCAAATAGTAGGCGACGTCGTTTTTATAAAAAAATTAAAAAAAAATTATTATTGATTCACCTGATTCCATCATTAGATCTAGACTTGGTGGCTATGGGTACAGGCGTACGGTCTTTCAAAAAAACTCTGATAACAAATGTCAGAGAAATCGATTGACAAACTTAAAAAAATAAGTCGATCGTTATACTTAGTCCTTTCTCGGAAATCTGTTAAAAATGTAAATTGTAATGTGCCAACCCTGAACGCTCAGTAAGCGGCCGCTTTCATCGCAAAGAAACACTTGTGTACGAAAGAAACACTTCATACAGCATCCACTTAACGATGCACTTTACTGACACAAAACGGCAGCCGTATCACTATAAGGCTGATTCACTACTGGCTTCTAGCGGTGTGACATTTTTTAAGTTGAAAGACAGGGAATAAGCAGACAAATATTATCTTCACGCACGTATCACATAAGGGAAAGACAGTGAGCATCCACGACTGGGCAAAGGTTTCTTAGTAGTACAATGTGATAGGTGACAAAAGTATCAGCAACCACGCTTATAAAACCTCACTTTTTTTAGAAAATTGAAAAAACGCATTTTGAGTTGTATTTTCACGCCCATATCCCCGAAGAGGTAGGCAGAGGCACTACCAGGGCACCCACGACTAGCCGAAGGTACTAAGTCCCACAATGTGATAGGTGGCAAGCCCATCGCAAACGCCCGGTTGTGCCAACATGTCCTATCCCGAGCAACATTTTTTTATTAAAAAATTGGAAAAACCCAATTTTCGTTTTGTTGCCGGACCCGGGATTCGAACCCGGTACCTCATGCAGTCAAGTCCAACAACTGAACCGCTAGACCACAGAGGCATTTTCAATTGTCATACCCGTGAATTGAACCAACAATATAGTCAACGCCAACACCGGACCACTAAATCACAGGGCGATTAGAATAAGTAGTCAGCTCTCGGTATAAGCCAACCGGCCCCAATAGACACCATAGATGTTACTGTTGCAGAGGTATTACAACGGAATTTAAGGCTATATGTACAATCCTACCAACTACCCTCCATGCTGGAACCACATACCATATTGTATTGACTACAGTAGTGGAACTATCCCACTAGCTAAATTCCTATATCATAACAAAAGGTCGGTGGGGTCGTCACAGCCCAACGTCGTAGACCATACCTACCACCAGATGCTTTCCTGCTTGGCAGGTAATAAAAGGCGAGCTTACGTTAAACGCGTAATTACTAACATCACTACTTTTGGTACAGTGCTGTGCAGCTAATTCTTGGCTGCTGGCGGCAAGGATAAGAAAAGTGGACCCGTAGTGAAAGTGTATAAAATACCCTGTACAAAGTATCTGGAATAAAAAATACAAAATCCATTTACAATAAGTATTTTAGATACCAAATCCTACTAATATTATAAATGCGAAAGTTTGTAAGGATGTGTGTATGTTTGTTACTCTTTCACGTAAAAACTACAGAACGGATTTTCATGAAACTTTGCTGTAATATTGCTTTGATATCAGAATAAAATAATAAGTTAAATTTATGGGGATTTTTTTATAATTTGGTAATAATATAACGATATGGGGATTTTTTTATAATTTGGTAATAATATAACGATAACTGTCAAGTAAACGTGAACGAAGTCACACAAGTCACACACAGTCACAAGTCAGCTGGTACAAAATACTTTCGAGAAAAGTATTTGAAATACTAGATACGAAATAGGTATCTTATAAATACATACATGCATACATATCGTTACGCCAAGTCCCTTAAAGGGTAGGCAAAAAGTATCGAGTGCCAGACCTTATCTTATAAATACTTGATAAAAACAGACACTTTTATAAGAAAATAAATTTTAAATTTAAGTTTGTTTGTTATAGATCGCAAGAATAAATATTTAAGTTTTAAGTTACATTTAAATGAAATTAGCTCTTCAAACACCTTATTCTCGATTTTCCTTCGAAGAGGTGTACAATCATCTCCCAAAAGAAAAGGGTCGCTCGACAGGGGCAGAGTTAGGTGCAACAGGTGATATATTTTTAAGGGAAAGTATATTATATTAGTAATTATTTTTTCTGGAAAATGAAATAATAAGGTGATGTACGAGTTCCTTACATATTTTTTACGCTCAAGTAGTTGCAGAATTGGCTAAGTATATAATATAGTATTAAAAATAGTTACCTAAAGTAAAATAAAATAAAACTTACGTGTTCGAATATTTCAATATTTGCGATTTGGAGTTTCTAAACAAAACGTAAAATAACCGACCGAATTAAACTTAACGACCGATGAAGTCTGACATTAATAACGGATTGTTCAGATGCAGGCCAAGCACTTATTTTATAATGACACCAAATAATCTCTTTTTTAAAGTATTTATCGGAAAAGTATTTATAAATCGCCTCTGTGATCTAGCGGTTCAGTTGTTGGGCTTGACTGCATGAGATCCCGGGTTTGAATCCCGGGTCGGGCAACAAAAAATAATCGCATTATTGCTATCGCATTGTGGGACTTAGAGTTTTCGGCTAGTCGTAGGCGCCCTGGCTGTGCCTCTGCCTACCCCTTCGGGGACATGGGCGTGAAGATGATTTTATACTTAGAATAGTTGTCAAGTTTTTTTTGCTTTAAGTATTTATAAAATGACAATAAATAAAAGTAGTTTAATAGAAGATACCAAATCCTTTCCAAACAAGTATTTTATAAACAAGATGAAAATACGTATTTTGCATCTTGTATATGTATTTCAAATACTTGCATCTTAGATGTGTCATATCACTGGCCGCCATCATGATACATTTTGGCCCTGTTGTGTTCCTGTCCAGATGGTAGGGTAGCACCTAGTGACACAGGCCATGGTTATCTTTTACCATCAGGAGAACTGTGCGCTTGATTGCTGTCTTACGGCCAATATTAATAATCAACTCTAATCCAAAACTGGCTGTCCAAGATTGATATTTTGATCCATTTTTATGTTATCGCTTGCCAATAACATATCTGTGGACAGGATAAATATGGCAATTAGGGATAGGATAGGCCGGCGGATACGCAGCTATCTAGATTGCTTGAAATCCATCTTGAGAGATACATTATTAACATTGGCCGTTAGCCCATACAAAAGGCGTACCATTGGGCGAGCTTCCCACTGTTGGCACTAATAAATCAACATTAAACATGTCACATGATGTGTAAACATGCGATATTTTTAGCACGTCCTGTATAAATATCAATATATTTACGGTCCAACCTCGAAAATATAAATTTTAACACCTTGTGTTTGGTTATATCTCACAATATGTCTCATTTCACACTTTGCGGGCACGTAAATATACGGCTGTTGTTATGGTAACATTTTGAATATAAAAAGTTCGACGTTTTTTGTACAGTTAGTTCACTTCTTTTTTTAGTTTTTGGAATGGCATCTTCCAATTTTCAACTTTAATTTTTATCAAGTTACGCGATTTCGCAAAATCGGATTTCAGTTTCAAAATTAGTCGTTATTCGTCATAAAAAGGGTCTTGATTAAAGCGGTGGCCTCCTTACTCAAGCTCATTTTTTGAGATTTGGCGGGAACGAAGAAATACGCGATTCACTCATTTCTTCGTAAATATTTCACTTAGACATATAATATTTCTCTAAACAAAATTGAAGTAATCGCCACCTCTATTTAACTAACTTTACTCTAAACATACACGAATTTCAATATTTATAAAAAAACTACTATCATTTTCTTTCACGACGGCGCTAAAAACTTATTCATTTCTTCTATTCTGTTTTGCCTCCTTGTTGGTCGAGGGGTTGGCGTACACGCCCAATGCCATCGACTAACTGCGATATTCGGATTTGACGCCATCGTGAATGAAGGTGGTCGTAATTTTTTTCATTATTATTGAATGTCGTGTTTATATTGAGCGAAATTGGTTAATTTAGGTGGGAATTAGATCAATTTTGTTCAGTGAAAGTGCGCAACTGAAATAATCATGAAGAAATTAGTATATTGTCTATTTCCTCGCTGACGTCAAATCTCCTAGATGAGCTTGAATAACGAAGCCACCGCTTTACTCAAGACCCTGACCTGACATGACTTTATATATAGTGACTTGTGACTGACTGAATTAACTAATTAACTAACTTGATATTGGCAAAGTACTCGAGAAAAACGATCGGAAGCCAAATTTATAAAAGAAGAAGAAGAACTGGGATATTCGGGTTCAGTTGGCAAGATATGCAATAGTTTTCCCCCGTGTTGGTCCGGGCTCCTTTGTAGAATAGACCATCTGCCTTCCTTGCCAGGCAGCTCGTAAAAGGCGAGCATAGGCTCACCGTTACTAACACCGTGACATCTGACTAGGTGGTAGAGTTTAGCAGCGACTCGCCCGGATTGGTACCACCGCCTTACCTATTCCTGCTGCCATAACGGAATGACGTGTTCCGGTTCGGAGGGTAAGGTAGCCGGTAAACTTACTTTTGCTCGAGGCTAACATCCCGGCCTCAGGTTGACAACGCATCATTACTACCGTTGGTGTCTCTAAGCGGCGTGAATTTCTTAAGGAGACGGATTTCCTACCATCAGGAAATCCGTCTGTTTGTTTGCCTTCCAATATCATAAAAAAATAAAACATCTTGTCTTGCCATCCCAGCCTCAGGTTGGCAACGCACCATTACCACCTTTGGTGTCTCTAGGCGGCGTGAATTTCTTAACATCAGGAAATCCGTCTGCTTGTTTGCCTTCCGATATCATAAGAAAAAAAAAGTCCTAACTATTAATGTAGATTAATAGTGAGGACTATTGCATAAATAATATATGTGTTATTAATATACAGTAGTACGTATTTTTGAATCTGGTTGTTTATTTTATGTTTCCCATTTTCTTAAGAACCTCTGTGTATTATTATCATTTGTCAGGAGCTTAGGAATATTAAATTTAGCAAGTTTATTTTAACCAATACTCGTAGTTAACACAGGACTAAAATTTGTCGGGTCAGCTAGTTACGTCTGATTCAAAAATCAATTAGATTTTCGGCAAAACTGTACAGGGTAACTTTGAAAAGACCGGAAAAAAATATATATACGGGGTTATATACTTAAACGGTAATGCATTTTAAATATTATTACCAAATTGTAATATTAACATTTATAAATATTCATTTAAAACAGTCCGCAAAAATGCTTAACTTGCTATAGCAAGCATTATAAATGCTATGTCGATCATGACGTCACCAGCTTGCAAATGCTGAACCAGTTTTATGCTTTGTTAACGTTATAACGACGCATCTTTTTCGACGTTATAACGTTAACGTTTTTGGTAATCGTGTTTTACGTCGGATAAAAATTATAAATTACTAGCTGTTACCCGCGGCTTCGCCCGCGATAAATTGAGATGTAAGCTATCATATCTCTCAAGTTAGATCGAACTGCACATGGTGTGCGAATTTTATTATAATCGGTTAAGTGGTTTAGGAGTCAATTAAGGACAAACATTGTGACACGAGATTTATATATATTAGAGACTAGCGGCCCAGTACGTGCTTCACTACGTATATGACTACATCTGAAAAACGTTTCAATTTGACTGAAAAATACCCATTAACAAAATGATCCGCGATTTGTTGAGTTTTATTGTTACAAAAAATGTGATAAAATATGAAGAACCGCTCAACCGATTTTATGAAAACTTCACATAAACCATTAACTAAATAGTCCGAACTAAGCCTAAACATTTGAGTTTAATAGGTGAGCCCGTTCTTAAGTTATAAAATTACAACGAAATGTATGCGAAACGAAATGCATTGATTTTTATAAAAATAGATTTTTTTTAAATATAGTTTTTTCACAGATCGAAAGTGTTTGCGATTCCGGACCATTTCTCAAAATTTGGCTGGTGCTGTTTAGACCACCTTTGGATATTGATACATTTGACACCAGTAAATATTAACTTACAACGAAATAAAACATACCGACAAACTGATAACCGCATTTTGTATGTCGGTTAAAAATATCTGTCCTTTTATACATAATGAAACACCAGTAACTAGAGCGGAAATGAAGCTTAACTGGATGCAATATCGATACCCAAATCAGTGTTAAAGATTGGCGAGGGTCTGAAACGATTTCTCTTATTTAATTACTATATTACCATAACCTGTCGTTCTCGACCATTAAAGCCATACTCGCAGCTAAAGCCATAGTAATATAAATTCGTAAGTGTGTCTGTTTGTCCTTTTACTTGCAAAGGATGTTATTTTATAACGGATGGTTATTTTTTAAACTGAAAACTTCTTTATCATTTGTTCGCAACATCGCTAAAGAAGTTTTCAGTTTAAAAAATAACCATCCGTTATAAAATAACATCCTTTGCAAGTAAAAGGACAAACAGAAACACTTACGAATTTATATTACTATGGCTTTAGCTGCGAGTATGGATTTTTGGAATGGGTAAAAACCTCTAAACGTAAGACAAAATTTCTTAAGACGGCGCAGGGCGCTTGCGCAAATGTTCGTGTTATCATGTTTGTGTACGATAGCGCAATAAATTAATATTGTATTCTGCCACATATATGATAGCACTTTCACACTGATAATTAAAGCAATTCATGCAAAATTATTACCTAACCATTATAAAATCTCTAAAATGCACAACGTTAATATTCAAGTTTTCACTTCTGCCGGAGTGCAACCCGTCGTTTTTTTCTGTGGGGAGATTAAGGACTAGAGGTATAGGCTACTTTTATACCAAAATCTAAACGAGTTCCTACGTAAGAGGTAAACTTAAATATACGTTACACACTGGGGCTCGACTTTTCTCGTGACTACCACGAGAAAAGTCGAGCGGTAATATAAATAAGAAAGTGTGTTTGTTTGCTTATCATCTTACGTTGCAGCGGAGCGATATTTGTATAACATAACATTTGTGTGTAGAGATAACGATCCGGAGAGTGATGTAGGCTACTTTTTATCCCGATATCTAAACTTAATGCATGTGTGTAGCCGCGGGTAAAGTCTTGTATTCGAATAAATTAAAATAATTCCATTTTCGGTTTACCATTCACCAGAGAATTTTAAAGTTGGCGAGTTTTAAAATTAAGTTGTTCTTATGGTCCTTATCACTTGACTACTTTCAAGTATTACAGGTTCATTTGAATACTTAACTACCAACGGTTGCTACAGTTCTGACTATGAAAGTGTTGTAAATATTCTACCTAGTAACTACGTATGACATTTAAATTTCAGGACTTTTATCGTAAAAGCAAGTAAGTTTCTTCACGCCCATATCCCGAAGAGGTAGGCAGAGACACAACCAGGGCTCCCACGACTAACCGAAGACACTAAGTCCCACAATGTGATAGGTGGCAAGCCTATCGCCAACCGGGCACATATCCAATCCCGAGTAACATTTTTTTAATAAGAAAATTGGAAAACCCAAATTTTCTTTTTGTTGCTCGACGCGGGATTCGAACCCGGGACCTCATGCAGTCAAGTTCAACACCTAAACCGCTAAATCACAGAGGCGATACCGTTACCGTGCTTGGGATAGCCAAAGTTGCATACATACATATCTTCACTCCATGTTCCCAACGTGATATGCAGATAACCAGAGCTCACGCGTAGACATATCTGGCGCCGGATAAGTCTGCGCGCCAAAAAGAGATTCGCCGTTTCTTCTCCTGACTGGGTAGGCTTGGAAGCGGTGGTAGTTTATGGTAGACATGGTTAAAATTTATTTACATTTTAAAATTTAAAAAACATTTTTATAAGAACATTAAAACATTGTGTTAAATAACTACTATTATTAATATTCAAATATTTGCACACCACAATGTAGTAGAATATGATGGAAAGCTTAAATAAATCTGTAACAACTTCAACACGCATATTCCGCAAATAAACATATTTTCTTTCTTTCTTTTCTAAACACAGAGTTAATTTATTTACTCGTTAGAGTATTAAACCGAATACTCAAAGATTTACTCTAACGTTTTACGAAAATCTATTTCCAATTGTTGATATGTAACTGGATAAAATTATTGCTATGACATTTGGCATTTTCCTCGTTACCGAAAATAACAAAATTATATTGACAAATGAATCTGTACTGCGTTATTTAGTTGCGTTGTGTATTGTGTTAGGATAATAAGAATAATTTAAAAAAATAAGAATAATTCAAAAAGTAAGTAACTTTATCGCATTAAAATGGAAAAATTAAAATTCGACCAAATGCGAGTCGGGGTTGCGCACGAAGGGTTTCGTACGAACCTGTATCTAGGCATTTTATTTATATAAACTACTACTCCGGCGAACTTCATTTCACCTGTTTAGCTTGTAAGAAAAAAAAAATGTTGTATTTCCTTGTTTCCTCTAATTAGTTAGTTAGTTCCTAGTTTTAGCTATAAATATTCAGCTAATTCGGTTCGCCTGTCCTGAGTTATAAATAGTGTTATTAATACGATTTTCTTTTATATCTATATACATAGATAGACAGACATAGACTAGTTGTTTCGGAGAACTTCGTTTCATCCGTTCAATGTGTATGGGAAAAATTAAAATGTTTATTATCGTAGTTTCCTCGCCGAGGAACGGACTAAAAAGTAGCTTATGTCCGTCTCCTGGTTTTAATCTACCTGTCCATCAATTTTCTACCAAATTGGTTTAGCTATTCTTGAGTTGTAAATAGTGTAATTCGACTTTATCTGAAATATCCGTAGGTTTTGATTTCCTTGCGAGTTTTAAAAATTTGCTGATATTTCCGGCATCAACGGTAGAGTTGGATGAGAACTTTGGTTTTTTCACACCTCAAAAAAGACAATAGATTTCAAATCAAATCAAAGAAGGTATCAGTCTGAATTTTGGTCAAGTACTCAAAGTACTACCTTCGCTAGTTCCTGAAAAAAAAACTCCACAGATGAAGGATTGGATGGACAGGGACAACGGTTCCGTTTTTACCTTTCGAGGTACGCAACCCTAAAAGTACTTATTATTTAGAGATTATGAGTCGTACTCAGAACTTGTCGGATTTTACTACTTGGACTACTTTTGAAACATGACCTTTCTTTGTAGTGAAATAAAATTATCAAAATCCTTAAAAAGTACCTTAATGCGTTTGAAACACACAAAAAATAACCATATTAAGATGGAGTCGGCAACAGAAAAAATAGTGCATTTATTTAAATTTTATAATAAAATTTTCTTCATCTTTTTAAGAAACTCAAAATACTTCACCTCCATAAACATACAGCTTGTAACGTAAATCCCATATATGTTTTGTTACCACAGTCACAGTTGTGTTACCAAGTTTCATATACCATTAAAAATATTTTCGTATACCGTTATACTTTTCAGCCAGTTACAAACCAGGCCTAGAGGCGTTTCTGAGTATCCACGTCAATGCAGCAGACAGATCCACACCCTCGTATATTTGCGAGGTAATCTATTTCCTGCGAAGGCGTTCAAAGCGTGTCAGACGAGATCCTGGCGGCGGACAATACAGCGACCATTTATCAACATGATACCATCGAACTACATCCACTAGATACGCCAGCTAGGAAAAAACGCCAAATTTAGAAATTCCGTAACACGAACTCAAATGTGTCAACACAGCTTTTCTTCTTCTTTCTTTAAGTTTTGGCCTTCACGTTAGTATTTAGCCATTAGTCAAGTAGAAATTTGCATAAAATTTTATATCAATTTCAATTAATTTTATTTAGTCATCAGTCGTAAGTCATGTCAGGCTCTTGGGTAAAGCGGTGGCCTTTTTACACATGCTCATGTAACGAGATTTGGCGGCAACGATAAAATATACGATACGCTAATTTCTTTGTGATTATTTCATTTGTGCACTTTCACTGAACAAAATTGTACAAAATGCCACTAATTTCACTCAATATTAACACGAAATTCAATCATTATGAAAAAAACTTCGACCATCTTTTCTCTCGATGGCGCCAAAATCTCAACACAGCTTTTAACCGCCGAAAAAACAATGGTGTAAGCCGTAAGGTTAAGTTTGACTCTATGTGTGTGCATGGAAGCGTGCGAGTGGGCTGGATTTCTAAACGAATGAACCGATTCAGATGTGGATTTTTTGCTTAAAAGTCTGATCGAGATGCTCGACTGATTTTGTCGAGTGCTATTGAGCATATTATGATTAATAATTCATGCTGTCAAATTATATTAAATGGATATGCAAAAATCGTGTGACTTAGCACTCGTACATCTATGTACATGTAAGGTTTTATGTAAATTATCAGTTTAAATGGGCAAATATAAAATGTAATTTTTTCCAGTTTACTATCATTTTTTTAATGAAATGTAAAAAGTTTATGGCAAACAACCATAATATGTCATTTTTAATGCCACATCATAAACAAATTGTATCCAAAACATGGAAAAAACATTTCTGAGTAGCTCGCCCTTATGTTAGGGGGATGAAAAATAAATATCAACCTATTCGCTGACCTACTGAGTTGCACACTTGCACACTATGAAATTTCATCAAAACTGGTTCAACCAAGTCGGAGAAGTATCGTTATGAGCACTGAATCACGAGTGTGAAAAATACTACAGCCTGAAAGTGTATGTAAATAAAACTTTATTTACTAGACAAAGATTTATTTATACACATAAAAAAACAGAACAGCCTTTGGATTTAATTAAAACGCTTTTCATAAACTTTCAGGTTTTTTTGTACATTTAATGGTCGGATAAAAATTATTATGAAATTGATAAATTTTGGACAAAATATATTTAATCTAGTTGAAAACGTTATTCGATGATGTAAAGCCAGTCGGCGAATGTCGAGCGCGGCCGAAATTCAAAGCGTGTCTTTGAAGTTGCCTCCGATATTGCGAGACCTTCCTTTGGTCTCAAACAATCTTTCACATAGCTCGCCTGCAAAGCTCGACGTTAGGAGGACTTTGTCAGGCCTGCCAGCGAAAAGTTTCTATAATATTTAAATACGTTGTCTTTTTACGTTGATGCTAATATTTTTGTTTTTTAATACCCTACGGCTGTTGTAAGATTGCCGTGTCTGTGTGCGAGTGTGTACGTGTGTGAATGTGTGTATATTTGTTTGTGTCTCTGACAAATTGGGCCCGAATAAAAAAATGCATTGTAGAAAAAAATAGACCGCATTTTGCAAAAGGAAAAAACAGTCAGTATGTAATTTGATCAGTAACGAAAAACAACACTGATATTCAGGTCTCCCTTCAGTCTTGACCTATCTAAGAATATATTTATACACTGCATTCGCAGTTTGAATTGATATCTTAAATATTTCATTAAGACATTTCTATCTAATAAGGGTAATCTATAAACACAGCATTAGCAGGTTTCATTATTTTTTATTTGTTTCACTTCCATTTATGCGGAGGGCTACCTTAATTTTTATTTAATAATCGTAGAACGGATCATACAATACATCTACATACCGAGTTTAGATGTCTAGACTTAATAGATTGGCTATAAAGTTACTCTGACTTACGAACGGACAGACAGACCAACTTATAAAAGCTTCGTTTTTGCCATTCGGCTACGGAACCCTAAAAACGATAACGTAAAGGTTATGTTAACACAAATACCTTAGAGAAAGGATTGAAAAAAAGGAAACTTACTTTACTTAGAAAGGGCTTGAGCCTTTGATCCCTTCCGCTTTAAAAATATTCTAGTTATAGTTCTACGAAAAACTCCGGATCGAAAAAATGTTTAGAAGCAACACGACTAAGGAGATTCGCATTTAATTTAATAGAAAAAATTGTCGCCAGACTAAACAGGACATTTTTACGTTTTATTTAAAAAAACCCTAAGTTTATGTTCAATGAAAAGTTTTCTAAAAGAAGTATCTTCACGCAAACATGCACAAAGAGGTCGGCAGAGACACAACCAGGGCACTAGCCGCAGACTTCTTCGTCAACCGGGCACATATCCAACAACGTTGTTTTATTACAAATAGAAACTAGCCGAAGACGCTACGTCTTACAATGTGGTAGGTGGCAAGCCTATCGCTAACCGGGCACATACGCAATTCGTGGTAACTTTATTTTTATTAAAAATTTAAAAATACATATATTTATATTTTTTGTTGCCCGACCCGGGGATCAAACTTGAGACTTCAAAAAGTCAAAGAAAAATCTTAAATAAATTAAGTAATCCTTTTACATACACATGAATTATCTTATGGAACAGGTAGAATTATCTGCTATTTCTTATCTTATATATAAAATTCTCGTGTCATTGTGCCTGATTCAACTCCTCCGAAACGGCTTCATCGATTCTCATGAAATTTTGTGAGCATATTGAGTAGGTCTGAGAATCTGCCAACATCTATTTTACGTACCCCTAAGTGATAAGGGTGACTCACCACCACTTTTTTACTAAAATCAAATTAAAAGAAAATACCAGAACGTCTGCCGGGTCAGCTAGTTAGCTATAAAATTTAGGGCTTTAAAAATAATTAAACTGCTTTCCTAAGTGTTTTACAAAGTGTGTGAGTTCAGCAACGTGACAATAGAAAAAAAATTACCTTCGAATTATTCCCTGTTGGAAAATTAATAAAAAATATCTTAAAGAGTAACGACACTCCCTTTACAGAAAAAAAATTGAGAAAAATTTGCGGAATGTATCATCATTGTAAAAAAATATACTAAATATCAGTTTTATTAATATATATTTATAGTAAAACTAGCTGTTCCGGCAAATTTCGTTCCGCCCGTTCAGTTTGTATGGGAAAAATTAAAATGTCGTTTTTCCTATTTTCCTCACTGTTGTAAGGGATAAAATGTACCCAATGTCATTCTCCCGGTTCTAAGCTGCCTCTCCATCAGTTTTCAGCCTAATCGGTTTAACTTTCACGACTCATCTTTCTTAATTATTTTTTGTGTTTTTATTGTTTTTAAGATGTATTCTGCTATTCGGGGCGAAGACAAATCCAACGAATCAAAAACCATGAAAATTGGTCCAGCAGATCTCGAGTTATAAATGTTGTAACAAACCCGACATTTTTTTATATATATATGTAGATAACTATTTAGTATAGTTATATTCAGTTGCTAAGTTAGCGGTAGGTTTTATATTTGCTATTTGAGCTTTGCTTTACATTGGTCGGGATTCTCTGTGTAGAATAGTCCACCTGCCTCCTTGCCTTGCAGATGAAGCAATGTAAATTGGTCATTAGTCACTACCAACAAGGATAAACTCCTGAACATTTATTAGTCCAGGTAGGGGTCTAGTGTTTTTTGTTTGTTCAGGTAGGGGTCCAATGTCTTAGAATTTATACGCTTCATATTGGCACTTGGTGAAATTCTATAGTACACTTACTTTGTAAATAATAGTGTTATTTATAAAACTTCATTACCCTTTGGATTGCAAAATCCGATGGACATCACTATCAACAAACGATCGCCTCATTGGTCGAGTGGCTAGCGTACACGCCTAATTACACCGATCAACCGCGAGGCTCGGGTTCCATTCTCGACGGGGGCAGGCATTTGTATGATAAACATTTATATTTCTGTGTTTCCGGGTCTGAGCGCTTATTAAATTTATTCAGGTATCTATTTAATTATTTCTATGTATTAGAATCGTTGACTAACACCCATAACAGAAGCATATTTTTTGCTTACTTTGGGGTTAGATTCAATTTTTACTAGGTGGTAGAGTTTCGCAGCGACTTGCCCGGATTGGTACCACCGCCTTAAAATTTATAGAAAAATTATCCCAAGCACAGGGCAAGTGCTAAAATAAAAATACGGTGGTAAATTTAATTTTGCTCGAAGCCTAACATCCTGACCTCAGGTTGGCAACGCACCATTACCATATTTGGTGTCTCTAGGCGGTGTGAATTTCTTACCATCAGGAAATCCGTCTGCTTGTTTGCCTTCCTAGAACATAAAAAAAAATTGTGTAACTCGTCCAGGGATATTTATATTATTACATTACATCTATGATATTGCGACAAATGCGAAAGTGTTTTTAACAAACACTTTCTTAATTATTTGTCTTTATAAATGGATTCAATCTCGGATTTAAAAATTACAGCGTGACTGAGTTGGCTTGGCAAATGCGACAGACGTCACTATCAAGCAATAAACATTCTCCGTTATTTATTTGTTTTTACAAACGGATTCCATCTCGCATTCAAAACAGCCAAAACAAACAGTTGGCGTAATTCTTGAATATTTATGTGAACGGACCGCTCTATTCGGGGAAGGTTTGTTTAACGTCTAAAGATGGAGCAGTTTTTGCTCTGAAAAACTGGGCATAAATATCCGATGGTGCAGGGCGCGGGGCGAGGTTATTGCATAAATATTTATAAAAAAAACTCGTTAATACATTAATACATTTACATACATTACAAAGCAACAATGTAAGTAGTTCAATACATGCGTAAGTAACATACTGAATACATTACAGTAATGTTACAATTCTGAAATATTTGTTGCAGTTTTAGCAGTCCATAGCCATATTAGCCTATACTATCCATATTAATATTTGTGAAAGAGAGTATTTTAATCGACTTGTAAAAAGGAGAAGATTATATCTACAACTCCTATGTTTTTATGTAGGCATGTCACTCGATGTGACTGATGTTATCTCCGTCAATTCAAAATTGATTTTAAAAGTTATTTTGAAATTTGTAAAAGTGTATTTCCGAGATGATCTCATGGCCAATAAGTCTAGATCGGGTGATGGAATCCTACGTAAATTAAGGAAAATATTCAACTTTGTATACTCAGGCGACAAATATCGAAATCTAAGTCGGTTGTTTGCACTTTTACTGCACTTATGTAGGTCGCTTATGTTGATTTATAGACAAACAACTCTTCATATTTTTAAAGAAAGAAACACTTGTACTGTTTTACTTATCACTTATAATTTATTACTTTGTAATTAGTAGCCTACCGGTTTCGCTTATACAGCATCATCAGG